>OMNO01039592.1:1090-17499 GCA_900303215.1 Trachyrincus scabrus | reverse complement strand
GTCTGTACAATGACCTCTGAACCCTGTTGATGAAAATTGATTTGGTCTTTAGTCGGAAAAAAAGAAGAAGTGAAAAGTGGTGTGGAAAAGAGGAATGATATGCAATAGTGGTAAACAGCGGGTGAATAAACTCTTTATCTGCATTACTGCACCGGATCCCTGCAGAGAGAAGGAGGCGGCAGCTCTCCTCCCAGACTGCATGCATGACACACAATAGAAGTGGGTGGTTTTGTTTGCTGGCTTATAAAATTACACTTATCTACAGTTCCTAAAATAGTCTTGAATGCTGTGGCAGGTGAGACGTACGCATTGTAAAAGCCAAAATGTGTTGCATTGTACATAATAGAAAACCATTATCCAGAGTTTTACAGCAGACTTTCTATCACCCCGGCCCGGATAGCAGAGTGCCAGGGATTGCGGCCTGCAGGTGTATTTGGGAACGCCACTGATAATTTCTTAATCGAGTGGTTGTTTAATTACTCGATACTTACGGCACTCCCTGACTGCTCCTCCATGAATCATTTTGGCGAGCGCAGGCCCTAGAATCGGCACAACCATTTATATTGTAAACGCGGTCGATTCCTTATCCATGTTCAATATGCCAAAGTCCTCTGACAGTCTACACATTTGCTACGCGCTCACCACTGAGCAAGGAGCAGCATTCTTTCAAACACCAAAGGCATCTGCAGGTATCCTGCAGGTATCCATTCACCATGAAGGATTGATTATGATGCGGGGGTAAAAGTTGCACTGCATGCTTCAGGGTCATTGAATCAACCCTGAGAGAGAGAGAGAGAGGGGGAAGAGAGAGAGAGAGAGAGATGCTGTTGTTCTCACTTTCAATAACAAGAGCCGATATGTTGGGAGACTCGGAGCAGATAGCAGATGGTGTGCGCTAGGGCAGAAAAACAAGATATCATCTGCAGCGCTTCCACTAGCGTCCCTAATCCATTAATAATAGTCCCTGCTAAACATCCTGGCAGAAGTTAAGTAAAGATGCAAAGTATGTTTAACCACTCAAACAGCAAATAGCGGTGTACACGTTCACATATTCATATTTCATATGATTCAGATATTTAAATACAGATTTTTTTTAAATAAAACATAATACAAAAATATTTTTGCATAATATAGTGTGTGTGTGTGTGTGTGTGCATGGGTGTGTGCATGTGTGTTTAACATTGCAATTGTACAAGTGAAGACGTACCTGCTTCGCTCACACGTGTCCATTTACAGGCTAAATAGATTCAGAGCGGACGGAAGTGCAGATGGACTGTCAGCCACTTTGAATAAGCACAATGGCTAAGATTGCATGAACATGGCGTCTGTTGAAGAAGGCATGTGCAGAGCTGTGCCTGAAAGCTTGCACTTTTGTAGTCCAACACAACAATACACACAAAATGGAGCTCGTCCACCAGGTAAACCCATCATCAGACTCCGCTTATATTAGATTCCTATGACCGTAAAGAATACAGAAATGCTAAGGAAGGCAACATCCTCGCTCTTCTCCTTCCTTTAAGGATTTACATACACAGCTAAAAAGAATGTTCCACAGGAAAACTTCCCCTCTGGGTGTACACATTTTCAAGGGTACATTTGATGTAACCAAAGAGAAATAGCTACTTTTTTTTCCCAAACAGTGCAGTGGAAGTGAATTTGCATCGCTCAAATCTAGAAGCTCTTTTCCTAAAGACTCAGATCTCGCAGGAGCCCCATAATATGTTGTTGAATAACAATACATAAATATCACAATACCATGCACTTATATTCTGTCTTGTTCCATGAAATGACCTCAATGAGAAGACAGTAAGGTCACTTCTACCCCTCAACCCTGATTTATACTGAAACACACTGTCACTGAAACACAGATACCAACAACGTTGATCATATGCGTCTCAGTTTAATGGCTACTATTTTTATTAATTTATTTAGTCACCCTATATGTGTCTCGTCAGGTATTGAATTATGCACAATGTAGAGGTAAATATAACCGAATAAATATAAACTGAATTGATGAA
The DNA here is from genome assembly GCA_900303215.1 of Trachyrincus scabrus. Taxonomy (NCBI): domain Eukaryota; kingdom Metazoa; phylum Chordata; class Actinopteri; order Gadiformes; family Macrouridae; genus Trachyrincus; species Trachyrincus scabrus. The sequence continues at coordinate 15,481 of OMNO01039592.1, read as the reverse complement.
AATGGATTCCTGTCAATGTGAACGAATATAAACTGAATTGATGAAAATGGATTCCTGTCAATGTGAACGCCAACGAATGACAGATGGAGGTTGGTTCCATCAGGAGATTTCTTATTTGGTGGCATTCACGTAATAGACATGTTTGTGTTCTGTATACTGTATGTGTGCGAAAGTACGGCAGAGGAGTTAAAACAAGATACCATTTACGAGAGAGAAAGCCAAAAACATTTCCTCTGTGCCCTTTCCAGATTGTATTACAAATGCATCTACTGATATACAATACTTTCCATGTCCCTACATTCAGAGGCTTGCATATGTAATGTTACTCCACGCTTTGTTTGTTAAGATAACCTCTTTGACATACCTCTACCAGAAAACCCATGTACTTTTGTTTAACCATCTCTATAACGTATAAATATTTCTGTAAAGATTCAACACTAAACTTATCAAACTATTCCAATCATACTCCCATTTGCTTGCTACTCAGCGCAGCTCGATGAATGAATAAAGACACTCCTGGGTTTTTAATAAAAGGTTGTGACAATCTCAGAGTCAAAGTTCGATTCGAGGTGTATAGGTGTCCAATATGCTCTTCAATAACTTCACAAAAGTTGGAAAGCTGCAGCAGATCTTATTTTGATTATGCTTACACAGACTATGGGATTCAGGTGAAGGTAATCAGCAAATCAATTTCGGGATTACCTTATAAAAGGTGATTTATTGGGGTAATATCGGAGCATTGCATGCCATGTAAACATTGTCAATAATAAAAATAAACAATTATATATGAGCCGATATCTAGCACTACCATGTCCTAATGCTAGGAGAGGATAATGTAGAGGGCGTCTAGGGTGTTATCCCCAATTCACTGTAAGTCGCTTCAGCTAAAAGCATCTCCTGTATTATCACTAAATAGTAATAGGACAATATGAGCAAAAGCTCTTCACAACATCAGATCTGAAACATTAGACTTTTTGTGCTAATATAACACACAGTTAATGTGGAAGGAAGTTAAAGTGGCATCCATACAGTGTGCAAGTGAAGTGTGTGTGTGAACTGGTAAATGAAAGGCAATGTGAAAGCACTTTGAGTGGCCGATGGCGGCGACAGGCATGCTCCATTTATAAAGCACTTTTGTCCATCATGTGTTCCCTGTTAAATAATAAAGTAAAGTTTACTTTAATCATCGTTCCGAGACTCAAATTCTCTCGGTCCAAAAAATATAAAATAACCTGTGCATTGTAATAACCGAAACAAAACAGGATATAGAGGCCGCTGTATGCGAGATTTGAGAGTTGGAAAGCGAGAGCAGAAGAGAGCAAGATTTTGAAAATAAATACCCCAAAAAAAACACTCCTCCCTCACTAAGTTTCCCGAGAAGTGTTGTATTCATGCACCTGTGGTGGAGTTAAGCTTAACAAGCTGTCCATGTATATTCACGCTCTGTAATAAAGTGATCTTCAGTGGGGAACGAATGGGACAATACAAGTCAAGCCGTGTTAAATGAAAACTGAAACGCCAAAACAATGGCGCTAAAGCGGGACATAAAGAGAAACACAGTCAGGTCCCAGCAGTTAACACCGCTACACCAACGGTAACTTGGACTACCCGGTCAGGTCCCAGCAGTTAACACCGCTACACCAACGGTGACTTGGACTACCCGGTCAGGTCCCAGCAGTTAACACCGCTACACCAACGGTGACTTGGACTACCCGGTCAGGTCCCAGCAGTTAACACCGCTACACCAACGGTGACTTGGACTACCCGGTCAGGTCCCAGCAGTTAACACCGCTAGCCCCATGATGACTTGTGCCTTTTTGTAGAGGCGGTCGGTAATTTAGCAGAGGCACAGCGCCTCGCCTATAGACAGCTGGAGAAAACCCTGGATGCACACCCACAATTGATTGAGTCTCCCTAAAGCGAAGGAACCCAGGGCCACAACTTCCCAACGTTACTACTGAAGACCCTGTCTTTCTGAAATGAAAGACCAGCTGTATGTTGCACCTAGAAAGTAAGTCGGCATCTTTGGAAGATCTCATGTAGGCCTATCCTTTGTGCATGGAGGACGATGACACTTTAATTCCAACTAGCCTTGGTCTACAATATTCTTCATCCTTAGTCTACATGAAGTGGACAAACTTGTTCAGAAATTCAGTCTTCATTGTGCATTTATTTCTGTGGATTGCTATGAATGGTTAACATTTTCATGGCAAAAAAAGGACAGGAAAAGCAATAGAAATTCCATATGGTTTTTTACACAAGTATGCAGCATTTTACACAGTCTATCCGGAGCACAAGTATACAGCATTTTACACAGTCTATCCGGAGCACAAGTATACAGCATTTTACACAGTCTATCCGGAGCACAAGTATACAGCATTTTACACAGTCTACAGCATTTTACACAGTCCATCCGGAGCACAAGTATACAGCATTTTACACAGTCTACAGCATTTTACACAGCCCATCCGGAGTGCTGGGCCTTGTCGCCCGCTGTAGATCGGGGTCAGCGTATAACCTTTCAGCAGTCAGACCCCACTGCACAGCAAAATTGATCAGATTATGTTCTGGTTTTGGTTATGTCACGTTGTCGTCCTTGACCATTGTGAAAATTGCCACCGCAAGCTCCATTCTGTACTGCGTACTTACTCTTACGTTAATGCAGCAATACGTAAAAGCTCCATTCTGTACTGCATACTTACTCTTACATTAAAGCAGCAATACGTAAAAGCTCCATTATGTACTGCATACTTACTCTTACATTAAAGCAGCAATACGTAAAAGCTCCATTATGTACTGCATACTTACTCTTACATTAAAGCAGCAATACGTAAAAGCTCCATTATGTACTGCATACTTACTCTTACATTAAAGCAGCAATACGTAAAAGCTCCATTATGTACTGCATACGTACTCTTACGTTAATGCATCAATACGTAAAAGCCATTACAACACAAGAAAAGCTGCATATTCATTCAAAAGTACGATATAGACAAATGTCTTGATTTGTATGGTGAAAGATCTTTATTCTTTGTCTCGGACAGATTTGCAAATCTAACATTTAGATTGATGACATCTCATCAACTCGAAGGACCACGCAACATTAAACATTCAACATTTTTATTATGATTATGAATCATGACTAATCAAATCCTCCCAAAATATTTATGAAAAGGTTGGAAGACATCCTCGTTTTATTTTCAGCTTCGAATATGCTCTGCTCCAATATGTATATTAGAGTACCCTATCTCAGTTTTTAAATTGCTGGCTGTCTAGGTTTGCTATACAGAAGAACAAAGTATGGTAAATTGTTTGAACAGCATAAAGCAAACCTATATGACTTCTTTAAATTGAATAAACTTTCCTTATAAAAAACTTTTAATAATGCATAAACCTCACCAGATTTCTTTCTGACATGCTCACAAGAAAGACATATGGCTCCATTTTACCCATTTCACTCTGTGACAGCAGGTCATACATAAATGGTTCTAATTTATAAGGTAAAGGCTAAAATGATTAAGTCGATCCCATGAAAAAAGGACAGGCTCTAATAAAACAGATATTGCACCCCAGCGTACAGCCTACTTCCTTCTACATGTTCAATAATTGATCCAAAAAGTAGAAACAATTTACATACAAAGCACAATGACAACTGCTTTTCCACCTCTGAGCGGGAAAAGCATGCCGAGGTGCTTCTTATACTGGAGCCCAGCCATTATATTTAGGTTCTTCCACTGCTAACAAGACCATGCTGTGCAAGTGTAACAACATGGACGCCTGGGCAGAGCTAAGCCATACCCCAGGCCATTGATTGGCCATTGATAATAAGGAGAACATACTACCAGATAGTTCAGTACGTACCATTTTTGACTCGGTAGCCTAAAAAAGCTTAGGATTAGTTCAAAAAGATTTGTTCTTTCATTTTTGCCCATGGCACGACCTGGCTCTTGGGTCTGACAAGGAAATGGGGAGACCACACATAATGACAATCATCTTTACATTTATTTCTCAATATTTATATTGTTTATAATACTTTATAATACTTGGGTTTCATTTGCAATTTTTAGTTTTTGTACTTAACCCTTTTATAATACTTCACTTACGTTTACAATGCTTTCTGGCCTCGTTTTGACTCCATACACAATGGCTAAGATTTAAAAAACATGACCTCAGTTGAAGAAGGTATGCACTGCATGGCAGGCTTTAGTTTGGGCCTAAAAGAAGGCCACACTTTTGTCGTCCAACACAACAATATGCACTAAATGGATCTCTTCCACCAGGTAAAGCTAATTTTTTTAAATTACATTAATATGAAAACCAAATATAAACTTCTTGCAGTCGTCTCCCAGAGTCTACTGCTCTATGGGCCTTATTCACCTAGCGGCCATCTTGGTTCTAAATGCTAGCTGGGTGTTGGAACGCATGAATTCTCACATTTATTGTACAGACTTTACTGCCTTAGTCTTACTGTTCAATTCTTCTCCTTAGTTGCAGTTTAACACAGCTATGTCAGAATCTGTACCACAAACAAGCTATCATGCTTTTGGTACATTCAACTTTTCCATGCAAAAAAAAAAGGTTTGTATTATAGTGTAATGTATGTAGTTATAGATATGTGGGTAATGTATAGTGTAAAGTTACAAAACTGTCATTGGCAATGTTAAAAGTATTTTCTTTGCACTTGAAAAGCAATAAACCTTTGGTGACATTTGGAATAAGATTGCTGCTGGAAAGGCCATAATCACTCTTCTAAGAATGATAGAAGAAAGATCAGCTGCTCTCAATTTGTTTTGCACTAATGCATCAGATGTGACAGATTGTGTTTAAGTTTCACAATCATAATGGGTTCAGAAGTTTGGCATGGGTTAATTACATCTTTGGGCAAATAGGTAAATATAGCCTTCCTGTGTGAGACAATGTTTCTAGCACTGGCTTGAGCTGCCCTGTTCCATTTCACAGAGGAATCGTCTCAAAATGCTAATTCTACCCTTTAAGACTCCCCCACAGTTTCACCACTCCCTTTAATAACCTTGAAATTAAAAACGTCAGAACAGGGGTTGCCTATTGGACCCGGGAAATAAAATGGCCTGGTCCTACAATACATGAAAGAAGGAGTAGGGAGATATCATATTTTTTAATTCCCACATGTTTACACAGAAGCCATGCCAGACAACTCAAGAGTATACTAAAGAAATAAAAAAAGCTTTACTAATCTTAAACTTTCATGCAGCATTTTGACAAAACACAAAAAAACGAACTAAATTGACATGTGCCATTTTCAATGCAAACAGTGCAGTGAGTTAAAGTGCAGTCACTAAAATGTAAATTATGACATGCTGTTTGTCAACAAATAATAGGAATAGACATTGATACATTAACATATGTATGTTGACATGTTAGTACAATTGATTCATTATAGTACAACATTATTTTGTCTGAAGCAGCCATTTGAAAATGTTGCTCAATAATGATTCTGGTCTCTCACTGTGTAAGAATCTGAAAAGTCGCACTTAAAAACATCCAAATAAATCGTTTAATGCCTGCGATATCACAATTAAGAAACATGAAAAAGCTTTACTCTTCTGAAATAAATGTCGATTCCATGTTTAGGGCTTTAAGCCAATGTATCCCATCCCACAAACAGGTGCTAATGCTATCATAATGGCCTGCCATCAACAACATTGATAACATGATAACACTGACTATTGGACAAACAAGCTCAACCAAGGATGCGTTAAACACAAAGTATTGAGCTAAGGAGAGATGCAAAGCAAATCCATATTTTGAATGGCACTACATTAACTTTACTGAAACGCTTTATGAACTTTGATGACCCTTTTTAATAATTGATGATGCTGTGCATATTGATTCCTACAACAGTGAAAAAGTTTGCAGTGTGTTATTGCGTTATGTCTAGCTAAGTAAATGAAAACACAGATATACCCTCAATCAAGTTAATAAACATAAATGCCTAACCGTAAAAAAAACTAAACGATTAAAGATGCTTGTGCCCTAACCTTCATCTTGAGTAATATAGTTGTCAAACTTAAGTATTTGTTCCTGATTTGCGGATTTAGAGAATTGATTGTTGATAATTGCATCCATCTAGTCTTAACCAGACCAGTGTAATTTTTAAGTGCAAAGTGATGACTACATGAGGGTAAATATGTCAGATGATACAGTAAAGGAAATAAATAACATGGCAGGTTTTCTGTGATCATTCGGGGTGCCAAATCTGACTCAGGAAATCCCCAAATATAATAAGCAGTATCTGGAAGGATTAGCAGACAGCCATCAGGTTTATTTTGCTGTCATTTCCCTACATGGGTAACAACACATCCATCCTATGTTAGCGAGACAGGAGGTTAATGAAAAAAGTGCTAATCCTTCCCCCTACATAATTACAAGTGCACAAGGTATCGCGTTGAACAAAGTATGATACATATTGGCCCAGCCACAGCTGAGCGCCCCCCTGACCCGACCAGCGGCGCTGTCTTTCTCAATTGAACTTTGGTTATGGTTATCCATGCACCAGGGGAGCGTGGCTCAGTGCTGTACAGTTATTGGCTTGGGGTTTTCCCTTTCATAGATCCTGTCAGCGGTCCAAGACTGTCAGAGAGGGTGACATGTGAGGGACGCCTGCAGTATTGTTTTGTATAATAAACTGAGAAACTCAGGAGGAATTAATAGTTGGACACTCCCTGGCGGGGATCTTTCAGATTTCCCCACGGCGTTTCTTTATGCGTTCAAAGTGTGGCAGGGCATCAGAGTCGGACGAATGTGTGGTCACTCCTGTCCCCCTACACAGGGTAGCTTCTACGTAATAATGCAACAGTGTGTGCTTTGTCCTGGGAAGGAAACCAAATAATAAATATGATTTGTGTGGGCTCTTGTAACTGGAGCATTTGTCTGAGGTTTAGCATAGACAACACAAAAAATGAATGGAACTTGGAAGCAGAATACGCATACATTTGCAAAACTAAGTCATGGCAAGGTCTCATTGTACTGTATGATTAGTGTCGTTCAGTGCCATTGTCACTGTGCAGTGTCCAGTAAAAAGTGTAATGTAAATAATGTAAATGCATACACATATTGCATGTAAACAATAAATAACACATCAGCACAACAGCATAATGGAAGGACATTGTTAAATTGAAGTTACTTTCTTGTGAGGAATCTCTTTCACCACTTAAAATCTATCATCAATCTAAAAAAATGGTTCTGATGCAGAGTCTAGGAAATATAATAATAACACGGAAAACTGTGGCTGTCAGCTGTCAAAACAGGCCTAGTTGGAAATGCTTTATCCAAATATGCATAACTTAACACTAGAGGCCATCTATTACTGTGCCTAGTGCTCGCTTCCTTAGCCAACAATATAGAGATAATCTGCAGTCAGCATGGCTTGTTAAGATGAGTCAAACTCTTACCAATGGTGGTTAAATAGCATGCTTTGTCACCTCCCTGCGGCAGATAGGTTGTTCAGCTTACAATGACAGTTCCCCCTAGAGCTCCTCAAAGCTGTACTCCGCATCACCTAGCCATTATGTAAAATGACAAACCCAGTAAACAGTGTTTTGAAACTTTGTATTTCATTATAATTCCAATGTTAACAATAATCTATTTCTCTCTCGCTCTCTCTCATAAACATATATATATATAGTGATTTATGGTGATGTGTTTTCCCCAACCTGCTCTAATCTTTTCTAATCAGGGTCTGACCTGATCTCTATCTCTGATAAAGAAACAGACATGGATGCAATGTATCCTCTGATCAATTCCAGGTACTACTAACATGATGTGATATCTGTTCTTATGGTTGTTCTGTTCTTATGGTTCTTAAGGCGATTCTACACTACTGTGGGAGTGGTGAGCAGAGGCGGAGTCCATAAAACATTGCTAATGGGACGTTTCATCACGCAGGGTTTTGAATGGTGACAGTTATGTTACCATTGTTCTGAGCTCTCCGTCACCTTAAGCCGGCGGTATATTTCATATGTCTGTGTCAACAGCATGACGTGAAACAATCATGAAGAAGGTTGTCTCCTCAAGGCTCCTCAAGCAAAGGCCTGTACGCTCAGTGCAACGAGAGGTCTGTGTGTAAGAAATAGAATTATTATTGCTACATAGCCCATGCTACGTAACAGACACCAATGGATTAGCAAAAAAGCTAGTTGTCATCACAAGTAGCCGGAATGATACATTCACCAAAATAGTTTTGTAACGACTGTGCTAATGAGATCTTTGTGTCCCAATTAGGTGTTTTTCTTCTGTTTTCCATAATATTGATCACAGGAAGGATACTTAGGGTATGATTTATGCATTTTGTGTTTATTACTTTGTGCTTTCCATCATGAAATATGATAGGCCTACTCATCATTTTTACAATCATACATTTATTTCCCAAAACCATCACTGCACCCTTTCAACATTGCCTGAGCCAGTCTCAAATTAGTACATCAGAAATGACCTTCCTGAAATCGATCAACTTCAGACGAGACGTTTCCACCAGCATAACTTGGCGACTTCCACTTCCTCCCTAGTGAGGATGGTAAGTTAGCCACCATGAAGCAGAGGTGGACCGGAATAAAAAAGATGCATCCTGGTGGGCTTTTCCCCTGCATTGTTGTCCATTACTACCCTCTATAAGGACATATGGTGTTTGTCTTTGCCGTGGAGAGTGAGACGAGAGGGCCGGTTCAACATATAGACTGGACTACCATGGGAGTGACTCTGTGTCACTTTCATTTCAAGCACTTCCACAGTCCACACAAAGGTACCATCCTTGGTGTTGCTCTTGGCAGAAGCTTTACATGTTGTCAATGACCGTTTTAACATCAAAGCTATATATGTACATTTATTACAGGCATTATACATTAAAATCAATCAGCTGTAGGTTACAATTGCAATCTCGAGGAAAATATATGCTCAACCCACTGAATAGGTCTAAGATTAGGGCCATATTAGGGCCTTTTCATAGTCTTTCTAGTCTGACATATAGATAACATACAAAGCACTGGCGAATCTCAGATACAAGTTGATAGATTTAATTTATTTTATAATTGACTTTGCCATTAATGTCAGATAACTGTTGTATGAAATGATGTGAAATAAGAAGGTAAGAAATGCATAACTCTCCTAAGTGTTTAAATATGCATAGCCTATTACTTAGAACAGTTTAATTATCTAAAAATGGTAAAGACAGATGGCAGATGGCAGTCATTGTTCAGATGAGAAGTTTTGAGGCAAACCCAACTTAAGCTCAGTGTCCTACAATTGCTGAAGCTATAGTAAGAAAAGTATTTTGCTGACACATGCGGTGGTAGGAGGACGATATTCCTCTTTACCATCCCAATTAAAGACTTATGCGGAGCATGTTAACAGCAACAACACGCTGGCATGGCGTAGAACAGTGACAGATGCAGAGCCAGAAGAGCACCTGCAGACACCTATGGCTGCACAAAGTGGCAGCCCGGAGCTTCCACCTGAAGGAACAAGTGACTCCCTGGAGGAGACGAGACAAAGGCTGACTGCATTTTCCATCCTGCGAAGGGGTGGGGGCGTGGAGGAGTGCAGAAACTAATGAAAGCCATTTACTACCTTTACAACGGGAAAGAAAAAAAAAACAGTGTACCAGCTCCCTCATTTCAGCAACTGAGGTTGCAATGGCTATACCTCTGCATGTCAATCATCATTTTGAAATGCTAACAGATACAGCTATTGTCCAAAAGAAAACGAAGGCAGCCCTTGAAGAGCATGGGAAAGTAATCAGTGAATTCTTCCGAAAGAAACCCACCCATGATGACGTGAAGGCAGTCCTGTCAAGAAACGACGGCCGTGTGACAGCCCCTTACATTGTAGAGCTTTTGATGGGAAACTTCAAAAAGCAGATGGACGCTCACTTCATCCATGCAGATGCAAGTATTTTTTTTATTGGTATTATCAGTTCTGTTTAAATAAAACAAGATCAAGAAGGGTGACGATTGTCTTTCATTTGTTGTTGTTGGCCTGTAATGTATGTAACAGAATGTCTAATTACTAATATTTAATTACTAACCCTAACCCTAACCCTATTTAATTACTAACCCTAACCCTAACCCTAACCCTTTTCTCTGTGGTATTCTTCTCTCTCTTCTCTGTCTCTCTCTAGGTATCTTCCACCACTGCTGATGTACATGTCTTCCTACATGTCTTCCTCAAGCCTCCTAGACACTCCTCGAATGATTATTCTTAGTAAGCTTTAACTTTACTCTGGAAGTAAAGAAAAGTTGAATACTGTGTGTAATTTTGCCAATATGCGAATGGTACAGAGCCACAGAAGGCTACCAGTTCTAAAAACTAAAATGGATAAATCATAAAGTCGAGGGCAGGTTCAAGCATGATGTTATGGGCTGCTGAGACCATCGTGGTACAACAATTTATTATTCAGAAACACAGATTACTGGCCTGTTTTATTGCCAGTAGTACTGCTTTTGCATTGCTATGTCATCATTGCAAGTGATTCATAAAACCACAGCGCAAAAAAATGTGCAGTTCCATGAACTTGCACACAGCCATGTCTACAATCAGCAGTGTTGGGGAGTAGTGAATTACATTTAACTACATTTTGCAGTAACTTGTTGGTAGTCCAACTACATTCATATTTACATGGTTATTCAAGTAGTTAAATTGCTTTTTTGGCCATTTTTTGTGTAGTTAACTACTGAACCTACAAACGTTTTTTTCTTTACTGTTTTAGTTGTAGTCAGATAATACAAAATACACAGATTTAACTAAAATATAACATTCCTTGCAATTTTGTCCTTTTGAAAAGCCCAGATGGAATTGTTTGGACAGGTTTAGGTGTCAGGGGTATTCCAGGAAGAAATTCTAAAATTAAACTTGAATATATTAGGTGTCAATTAGTCATACGTACTGATTATTCCTATTTATTAACAAATGTTCAGAGAAGTTATTGCATGCTATTTTAGAAGTTGGCTGGCTAACTGAGTAATCCTGCATGGTGCAATACTCCCACCTGGACTCTAGTTTCTGGAAGCCAGGTGTCTGACTGATTTTATACAAAACCAAAGCTGACAATCCTTGCACTTTTCCATGAAAAGTGGGGTATTTTATTTTTTTTGGTTTATGTGCGACCTGTGAACAAGTGGGCATTATTTGCTGGCATGTGACTTTTTTGTATTATATTTTGTTATAATTTCGTATCACATGTACATTGTCAATTTAGTTGAGCTTTAGTTAACCAAACTAGATTTCCCCTAGGGTAGCTTTGCTGTAGTTCAACTTCTTCCAGTGTGAAGTAATTGGTAGCTTGCAAAGCTATGCTTTCAAAGTAGCTTCCCCAACACTGACAATCAGTGTGGGTGTTAAATATGCAACAATTATTGAACATGTTTCATGTTTCATTGGCTTTCATCTGGGCTGCCACACAGAATAACACAACAGTTATCTGGCTCTGTTGCAGTAGTCACTGCTAATTATTAGTCAGAGCAAATTACTGAGCTGCAAATTTTGTGCTACGCAAAACTGTTACAATCAAGTATTATCAATAACCCTCAATATGTCTAATTTTGTGTTCCAGGACCGAGGCTTATAATAGACCAGAGATGGATGGTCAGCAAAGAGGGAAGTGTGGCAGTGTGGTGTGACGGCAACTTGGGGCTAGCTGTGCTCTTCGCGTCCTATTACAACTTTAATCTTCAGTACCAGGATAAGGCTGCCTGCACATTGGAATTCGTCCAGGGGTAACCATTTCCCTTTCACTCCCTTTCACCAGTTTCGTCTTTTCTTCCTGCCAGTCTAACTTTATCTTCCTTTTTACTTTCACCTAAACACATCAATTTAGCAACATGGAAGCATGGGTGGGGGGTTGGGTCACGCTTTTCAATCGACACTGGGCACACCCAAGCAGTAGCAGGCTCAGCAGAAGGCTGTTTATTTTTGCAATTTTTTTTCTGTTTTTCTCTCATTGCTAATGTTTTTCAAATTCAATTAGGGGCAAGCCATGCAGAAACATTTTGTGCTATGTCCCCCTATTGGACAATATCACACAGCTTGAACAGACGGTCATTCCATAGCATCATAGCAATATAGACAATACATGTTTACATGTATTACATGTTTACATATTCAAACTTAGGTAACATTTATGAAGTAAAGTCCAAACTCACATTTGTGTTGCTGTTGACAGCCCCAGGGGGCACCGTTAAAGCCCTCCTCCAGTCAATTTTGCTTCTTGCTTTTGCCCTATTTTTCCAAATGGAAAATAGGGGTTTGGATAGCAAATGAACATCACCCATTAGCAACACCATGGCAACAAGTGATGAGCAAAGTTGATTCTTACTGACGTTGTTGTTCGATAGGCTAGCTAGAGACAGCAGATACAGTGCAGTCCGTAAGTATTTACATTTATATTACATTTGTTTTCGCTCTGTACTCCAGCACATTGGATTTTAAATGAAATGAGTAAATTACTCAATCAATGACTATGAGGTTAAAGTGCAGTCTGTCAGCTTTAATTTGAGGGTAATTACATCCATATCGGGTGAACCATTTTGGGAACCAATTTATGGAAACAAAAGTAATTGGACAAATGAACATATACCTAAATAAAGTCGTCACATTAAATATTTGATTGCAAATCCTTTGCAATCGATGACGATGACGGGTGTGTGAGTAAAAGACTTTCTCAGAGGCTATCGCCACAACTTCACTTCGCTGGTGATGCTCTGCCAGGCCTGTACTGTGTAGCCATCTTCAGTTCTGGCTTGTTTTGGGGGCGTTTTGACTCAAATCCGGTCTTCTGCAAGTGAAACACATGCTCAAATGTATTGAGGTCGGGTGATTGACTAGGCCAGAACATTCCACTTTTTGGCCCTAAAAAACTTGGTTGCTTTGGCTGTATGTTTGGGATCATTGTCTGCTGCATGGTGAAGCACTGTCCAATGAGTTGGCATGCATTTGCGTGGATCTGAGTAGATAAGATGTTTCTGTATACTTCAGCATTCATCCTGTGGTTGCTGTCAGCAGTGACATCATCGGTGAACACAAGTCTGCCAGTTCCAGTGGCAGCCGTACATGCCCAAGCCATAACAGCACCTCCACCGTGTTTGATGGATGAGGTGCTGTGCTATGCTTTGGATCATGAGCTGTTCCTCCTTTTTCTCCATACTTTCCTCTTTCCATCACTCTGGTACAGGTTGATCTTTATCTCATCCATCCCTAAGACTTTGTCTCAGAACTACACAGGGTTTTTTTTATGGACTGTTTTGCAAACTATAACCTGGCTGTTCTATCCTTGAGGTTTTCCAGGGGTTAGCATCTTGTGGTGAACCCTCTGAGGTCATGCTGGTGTATTATTCTGTCATTGACTACACTGGCCTTCTGTGGTCTACCAGGTCGTTAGTAATTGCTGAGCTCACCGGTGCGTGCTTGCTTCTTGTACCAAACAGTTGATATCGCCACACAATGTGTTGGCTGTCTCCGATTTATTCTGATTCTTGATTTATTGTAGTAATTGCTGATTGTTTTAGGACAGAAGGTTTTATATGTACACTCTATGGGATTTATATATGTTTTTTTTACTGAAAAATACAGCAGTATCTTAAAATACAGCAGGGTGAATTTTACAGCAAAATACTGTTCAATTGCAAATTCACAGTCATAGACTAAGTAAAACTGCAGCAGGGTATTGTATTTTTTCAATACAGTAAAAAATACTGCAAATAAACAGTAAAATAAACAATAAAATGTACAGTGCAGATGTGAAAGCCCCCCTTAATGTCAGCTTGAGTGTGAAATGAACACATAAGTAAATAACAAACAGCATTGGAAACTAAACGCCACAAAAGTAATTATGTCAAGCTGACATCTTCTCTGAGCACCGAATGCTCTGAGGAAATAGACCAACGATGTGCATGCAATTTTAACAAGCTTGTTACAGGACTCCCCAAACGTTTCTATGGCTTCCTAGACAGGGGATGAAAATCTGCAACCCATTCATTTTCAATGAGATGTAAGCGAGAAGTTTAGCGGTCAGGCCGAGGGGGACGAGGGCTTTATCTTGTCAAAAACCCCTGTGTTTGTACTTGAATCATGCACAAGTTCGCCTGACAATGCGGAGCGAGATTTGAGTTCCCAACTGAACAATCAGGGGGAGATATGCAGCCAGACCTAATGAATGAATGGTCAGCTTAGCTTTGTTGGACCAGGGTTGTCACACTGCTATTTAAGTTGAGCAGTTCATTTTGTTTATTATTCTGGCCCTCTGAGATTTCCGTTGACTTAATTAATCGCAGCAGTTCATTCAATTATTTATTTAATTGAAAAACAAGTACAAAAATAGCAAATGTTGCTGTTGGGTTATTATGAGTTTGTTGGTATGGTTACCCC
>OMNO01039342.1:3694-14805 GCA_900303215.1 Trachyrincus scabrus | reverse complement strand
GTCAATACGCACACAAAAACACTAATTAATACTGACAGTTTAAAGCACCCTTGAGAGGAATCCATTGCCGTTTTATTAGTTAATAGTTCATAGTTAGTTAATAATAAATAGCTTTTCCAGGTCTTTGGAGCTGGAAAGGGGAAGTGATGGATCACCTTTATCAGTGGCTCTATCTCCACCATTTCCCCCGGGGGTCCGTCACAGGGGCCTGCCTCCCTGAAACACCTCATTAACTGGAGCTGTTGGAGAGAGAGAGAGAAGCAGCCATGCGGTTGACCAACCTAGAATGAAGGGGGGGTTATATTGAAAGAGCCCTTACAGGATGCTTGCTTAACCCTAGAAATAGATTGTAAATGAGTTGCCTTATGTGTGAGATGTCTTGCTCAGGGACACCTCCCCAACACAGGAGGATCCAGGAATCAAACTAGCAACCGTCCCGTGGCCAGATACCTGCTCTAGATTAGCCTAATAGCATTAGAAATAAGCCTACTATTCAGTCATCTATCAGTTTATTTTATGCAAAGTGACTTAGTGAATTTGAGATACGTGTCAGGATAGTCTAGTCAGTGGTTAGGGTGTTGGACTCACAGCTGAAGGGTACTGGGTGTTATCCCCAATGTCCACAGCCTAACCTGTAGGCATCCTAGAGCAAGATGTCTCACCCCTACCTGCTCCTTAATGACATGTATGTGAATTCACTGTAAGTCACTTTGGATAAAAGTGATACATTGATAAATAGTAAATAGTTCTAAATAGTGTTACGACTATCATTAAAGGCTCCGTATAGGGCAGGTGGTGGTGGTATAAACCTCCAGCAAACTTACCAAACAGCATAGAAGAGAGAGAAGAACCACAAGGAAGCAACACACAACGACTGGAGGGCAACTTCAATGTTCAAGGATGATGAATCTTGTGACATATTGGCTTGTAAAAGAAAAAATAACACATCCGGACAACTACGTATATGGCTGAATGGGAGAATTGCTTTTGACAGAAATAAATGTGTGGGCATGAAGAATGTCCTCAGGAAGGAAGCCCGGGTGTGTGTGCTCCAGGAGGCATGTGGTGATGCGGCCGCGAGGCTAATCAATAAAAGATGTCCGCACATATTCCTGGAAGTTGTGTAGTCTAAACACCAGGCCTAAAAACACAAATCTCTCTGTACAAAAACTCTCCCTCGCCTTGCTTCGATGTTTCCTGGTGAACACAAATAACTAACTAGTACCCGATTTATTTTTTTTTACAGTTTATTTATACACTTTTACCTATATCTGTGCAACAGAGCCGACTTCAACCGGAGGTGAAGTGTAAAAGTAACATCGCAATGCAAATACTGGTAGTCTCTTTGGTCTTGGTCAGGAAATTCATTATATACAAAATGTAGTAAGGAGGTCAGCATAGCCACACCTGTGGTTAGAGTGTTTGACTCCCAGCCGGAATGTTCCATGTTCAAACCCTGATGTCCGTCTACCTTCTTAAGCGTATCCTTGAGCAAGATGCATTAACCCCTACCTGCTCCTATCTAAAAAAACAACAGAAACTGTAACTTGCGTTGGATAGGAGCATCTGCTAAATGACTAAAATGTAAATGCTGATAATCACAACAGAATATTGATTATGATAGGCAGAAAAGCATATGTACCTACAGCAGCTCTCTCTCTCTCTCTCTCTCTCATTGGATAGAGGGAGATTGCTGACTTCTAAGCTACTTTAAGATATTTGATGGTGCATTTTTGATAATAAAACAGTTATTTAAAAGTTTGAAACGTCCCGTAAAGGTCACAACAGACTGCCTCACGGCAGGACACAGGCTAGTAAAAACTACTTTAAATGCACATACGTTCATTGGGACACCAGGAGACGTTCATAGGGTTAAAACAATGTGTTGGTGAAGCAGAATTTTCGTAAAAAAGGGGTCACGGCCCTAAAAAGGTTAGGGAACCACTCCAGAGATGCTCCTCCAGAACTCGGCTTGGACCAGGGGGTGGAAGGGGGGGCTGATCCACCCGGAACCAGCTCCATCATCCCTCCCATCAGAACCAACATCAGCCCCACTGACCCGACTACTGAAGAAGCCACTAGTTTCTTCAGTCCTGTCCGGCCCTCGTGAGGCCCGGACGACACCACAACAGGGGACATATGGAGCGCTGTGTTCCAGGAAGAGGAAGGGGGAGGGGAGGAAGTGCTGAACTCAAGCCAGGGAGGAGCTGACATCGTCTGGGTTCACCGGAGAACACTGAACCCCAGGAACTGACAGATCCAGGTACTCCTGGAGAGAGAGAGAGAACACTTCCGTTTTCATCCACGCTCTTTAAATAGATTCATAGGGGCTGAAAACCACAAAGTGCACAGGATAAGTATAGCTTAAGTAAACATGTGGGAAAAGTGTTAAATGGTACTATCTGCTTGAAAAGCTTAACTTAAGCTTAAAAGCTGAACAAGTACATTCTTAAGTTGAAGTTCACATTTGATTTGTTATCCAAAGCGATTTCTTTTAAGTGAGGCTGAGAGCAAAGCAGACAATGAATATTGGAGTGACAGATGAAGATGCGGATGATGCTTTAGTGTAACCTTGTTGGTGATTTGAGAGAGAGTGTGGTCCAGGTCGTGAACCAGCTGAGGGAAGGTGGGCCTTTGGGATGGAACCGAGTGCCAGCAGGCTGTCATCAGACGATACCTTGTAAGACACGATCACACTCGTTACTATGACCAAATAACACTCACTCACTGACTCACATTCAAATATCATTTTAATGTCAGCCTGTGGAGCTCTTATTCTTGTAATTGCAAAAAATAAACATAACTTTCATTTGAAGTATATGGTGTAAATATTGGACCATGTATGTGTATGTGTGTTGGTGTGTGTGTGCGTGTGCGCATACATGTGTGTGTATATATGTGTACACTCTCGCATGTGTGTGTGCTTGTGTGTGTGGGTCCTGTGTATGTGTGCACGTGTGTGTGTGTGTGTGTGTGTGTGTGTGTATACACGTCTGTGCATGTGTGTGTGTGTGTGTACTCACAGCTCCGGGGTGCATGAGGAGGGTCTCTCCATGCGGTGGCCTTCCCTCAGCAGCTTGAAGAGTTCCTCCACCGGGACCCCCGGGTACGGGGAGCCCCCCAGGGTGAAGATCTCCCACAGCAGCACCCCAAAGGACCAGCTGTCAAACAAACATTCATGAATATTCATATTTGTTAGAAAATATTAACATCTGTATATTCAGTAGAAAATATTGATATTGATATTCATCAGAAAGAATGTACGTCCATATATTCATCAGAAAAAAATACTATTAATTACAAAAATATTAATATTCATTGGGAAAATGTGAATAAACATTTGAATAATCAAATAAAAGAAATAGAAAATATAGATTTTCATATTCATCGGAAAATATGAATATTCATATTCATCAGGAAAAAGTACGAACCTATAAGAAAATATGAATATTAATATTAATAAAACATGAATATGAGTATTCATTAAAAAAAAAGAGTATTCATATTAATTGGAAAATATCCTGGCCATAATCGAATTTCCAACCAAGCAAGTTTCTAAAGATAAGGTGCTGGACAGAGGGCAGAGCAGCAATAGGACACACAGTATACACGTATAACTGGACACACAGAGATAGGTTCAAGGTTCAAGGTGTATCAAGGTGTATCAAGGTGTATCAAGGGTATAACTAGACACACAGAGCTAGGCGTTGAAAGGCGCGTTGAAAGCGTAGGCTGAGACTCACACGTCACTCTGGTGTGTGTATACACGGTCAAACAGAGCCTCTGGAGCCATCCACTTCACCGGCAATCGGCCCTGCATACGCACAGAAGAATATCTAAGTCAAATACTAAACATTTTAACATAACACTTTTCAAATTACTATCACATTTACATTATCATTTATCAGATATTTTTATTCAAATAAATTGACAATGAATGAATGTACAGGTCATGAAGCAGGTTCAAGGATGCCTATACTGTTAAGACTATGGATATTGGGGTTCGAACCCACAACCTTTCGGCTGGGAGACAAACACCCTGACCATCAGACTTAGCATACATTGGTGGTCTTCTTGTAGTAGTCGATGTGGTGCACGTCTCTAGCCAGCCCGAAGTCAGCTATCTTCATGACACCATCTTCTGTGACCAGCACGTTGCGAGCCGCCAGGTCTCTGTGAATACACTGGAGAAGAGGAAGGACTTTTGTTATATATATATATATATTATACGTTTTAGCACATTCTGTGTATTTGCTAACTGGTCATACGGTAGAGCATGGCGTTAACACTCGCCAGGGTTAGGGGTTCCATGCAAAGAACGCATACTATAAAATAATTGGAAAGTTAGGATTAGGGTAAATGTTTCCCAGACGGCCAACGTGCAGACACTGAGGCTCACCTTCTTGGAGGCCAGGTAGGCCATGCCTCTGGCCACCTGGTAGGCCCCAGAGACCAGCTCCGAGACCCCAACCTCCCCCAGGGCCACCTGCCAGGGTCCGCTGCAGTACTCCTGGCCCTCGGGACGACGGGAACGCAGGTGGTCCCTCAGGTTCCCCCGGGACGCGTACTCCACCACCACATACAGAGGACCTGGGTGATGGAGAGAGGTTCGATCAGGAGAAATATCTGAAGACACACCTCTTCCAAGAACGTGTTGTCGAGTTGGTTGTTGTTGATGATGATTTAATTTGATGTTGAAGTTATAAATGTACTTTGTTGAGGTGTGCCATCTTTATATCACTGCAAGATGCAGTGTATTATCTAATACAAACATATAATTCTACTCACCATGTCTTTTTGATTCATAAAGCTGACTTATTTTTACAAAAATATTCGTGCAGGAAATTGAATATTGCTTGTATGCTTTGATTGTTCTCAGCTTGGGATAAAAGTGGCTTTGGATAAAAGCGTCTGCTGAATGACTAAATGCAATATGAATGTAATGTGACAACACACCACACAAGCCCCTTTTCCAGAGCAGGAAAACAAGATTTACAGAGTTGAATAGAATATATGACACCCTATGATTTATTCATTCTCTAACAGAGAAGAGTGAAGCAGCTGTAGGCTCACCCTCATGGGTGCAGGCTCCCAGCAGATTGATGATGTTCTTGTGTCTGCCGATCATCTTCATCATCTCCATCTCAGAAACCAGATCACACAGGTCCCTCTCCGTCCCATCCGCTGTGCATTCACCAGAAATATTTAGATATTATATTTATACACACACACACACACCGTTATGGTATTATGTTTAATTGACACAAAGAGTAAAGACTAGTCAATACATGAATACGAACGCAAAGTTGAAATAAACAGTAAAAAGTTAAGATCAAATTAATAAAGAAAAAGTATAAATACAAGAAACGGAGACCTTTGAGCATCTTGACGGCCACCTTGGTGACGCGCGTGGGCCGGTTCTTCTCCAGACCGACCACCTCAGCCAGCACCACCTGACCAAAACACCCCTCGCCAAGGGCCTTGCCCAGGGTCAGCCTGGGAGGACGACGGAGGAGGAGGAGGAGGAGAAGGAGGAGACAACGGGTCAATATCCACAATAAACAGTCCATGTTCTCATTGTTCCACATTCATAACATAAGGAGGATATGAAGACCGAAGTGTACACACCGCACACTGTGTTCACTATATAGGAGATGAGCAGTAGCAGTTAGTGGTCGAGATGCAGGAGGAAAGGTGCAGTGTGGAAGTGAGACAACTGTCGTGGAAAGGATCTTGTGAGAGTAAAACACTTGAAACTGCTTGCTATAGCAAAGCATTGTAGTTGACTTAATTCAGCTGAATGAGTGAGCGCACAGCCATCAGTAGCTAGCCTGAGCGCTCTCTGAAGCTGCTCTTCAGTGGGTGGACTTTAAAACATGCATGCATTCAACATGAAAGCCTATACCTTCAAGATGACTGAGATAACATACTGTGACTAAGACAATGGTAACTCACGGGATGCTGACCAAGATTACAAAGCTCACGTGACCGGTCACGCACCCCAGGAAATGAAACCAGCAGAGCAGAGGGGGAAAAAATAATCCTGGTTTACACAGACGGATGTTCTGCCAGGATTTACACCCACCCAGGCACCTAATCTGAATGGATGACTCAAAATATGGAGTGGGAGTAGGAAGTGACTTTTTGGACCCGGCTTTTCCACCCCTGCAACTCTCAAAATAGCGAAGGAGGAAGGGACTTTTATTTTCTGATCCTGGATTTTCCACTTCTTCACCTCTCAAGATATTCGGGAGGGAAGGGTTTTTACTTGGAACATGGAACCTTCATTCAGAGGCCTATGTTAAGACATAGGCCTCTGAATCTCTCAATATGTATACTGGGGAAGGGGGGACTTTTACTTTCTATACCTGGATTTATCTTTACCTCTACAACTCTGGAAAATACTTGTGAATGGTGGGTATTTTACTCTGTGTGGGTATCTTTCCACCCCTGTTCAGCCTGGCATCCATACAGTATGTACAGGAGGTGCTGTATTGTGTACCTGTCTCGGTGCAGCTCCCAGGCCGGGTCGTAGGGAAATTCGTGCTCCGACGCCTTGGACAGGAAGGTGAGAGACGGGATGGTCCCGAGAGACCGATGGGTCAGACCCTGCTGGGAGGACGATGAGTCCAAGGACACCTGGAGGCAGAGACACACAGGGGCCACTTCAACTCAACTGACTGTGTGTACTTCTGTGTGTCCTATTTTAGAAGGCATGTCACTTTGTTTCAAGGTCACAGAGATCCTTCTCTGTCCCATCCACTGCAAATGTATCATATATATATATATATAGAGAGAGAGCGAGAGAGAGAGAGAGGTTATGTTTGAATGACACAGTAAAGACTAATCAACAATTAAAAAATACCAAAAACAACTCAATACATCAAAAATATTAATACAACCATACAAAAGATATATCAATACATACAAATTATAAAATAAACAAAACAATTAAAAAACGTTACTCCTATAAGATGTGTTGTTTCAGCCAATGGGCTTCCCTCTGGGCTGCGTATGTAAGCGAGAGGTCGTTATGGAAACAGTAACTAACCGTGTAGTTACCGGGGGGACCCGGGGTTACCTGTTTGGCCAGGTGCATGCTCTTGTCTAAGCCCAGGAATGCCGGGTGAATCTCGGTGCCTCCCTTCTTCCTCGGAGCGCAGTACAGATGGCAGACGGTTGCTATGGCGGCGAGGGTGACGATGAGGGAGAAGGCGGAGCAATAGAGGAAGATCTCCAGTGAGGACAGGTGAAGAGAGGCGGAGGGGGCGGGGTCTATGATGAGGATGGGAAGAGGGTAATATCATACACAGAGACGTGTCATGACACAGTCTTCTTCGGAGACACATCACAGCGGTACATTATGGCGGCGGGAATGGGTAACGTGAGTTATATGACGTTGTTCAGGAGAATTGTAAATACAAATTGGGAGTAAACATCCTATCCACAATGTACATAATATAATCTATACATAAATCACAAATAAATACATAACACACACGTCTATATAATGTGTGTCAAAAACAGAATATGAAAAAGTATGAAATGTATTGGTATACAGTATGACATGCAGTAGTATGTAATAGAAGATAGTAGTATGCAATGGAATGTAGTAGTATATACTAATATATGATAGAATATAGTATGTAGCGATGGTAATATCATCATGGCGTAGCAGCGGTATAACAAAGCGGCCGGTATTTCCGGCTATCTCCGGCGAAAGGCGTTACGTACGGGCGGTGACGGCCAGCCACGCAGAATGGACAGCGGCCCCCGCGACGCACGTGTACTGTCCGGCGTCGTCCACGTTCACGTTCCTCAGCACCAGGACCTCGGCCTCCCCGACCAGCGAGCCCCGGCCTGTGTGCTGAACACACGCCACCGAGCAGAGTTCAAACCGTTCAAGTTTAGCTGAGTTGTTATTGTTGGCAGAAGAACCAGAACAGTTCAAAAGGAGGACATTTAAAAAAAAAAGATATTTCAGGAAATTCTGGAAAACGCTACGAGGAAACACGATGACGAAGACGTCATCAAAGATATTATCCATGTTTACACGCTTCAAGATATCCATGTTTGTGATGTGATGAACTTTATATTAATTCCTAATCAGAGTGAAAAAGATTCCTTTTTTTACGATAACACACGATTCAAAACACAATTCAAGATATCATCCATGAATTATGATGCAATAAACTTTAGTAATCCCTAAATGGTCTACCACATGCCACCACATAGACACATGACATGGATGTACATTTTCACAGCTTAAATGTAAAAGGAAGCAAAATGCACATCATCTAAACTGTTGAAATCACAAAGTAATTGAATCACACAGAATTGCACAACTTGTGCAAAGATGTTTAAATCCTGATAAGCAGTAACTGAATACACATTAAGATAACATGAGATGTACTTTATTAATCCCAGATGGGAAATAAACAATCTATGATCTATTATCTTAATGTGTAGTTACTGCATTACTGTAGTCTACTCTAGTGGCAACGAGAGTAACCATAGTATGAAGTCCACACACCTTCAGTACGTGGACATAAGGAATGCCCTCGGGGCCCTCTGTGCTGCCGTTCACGGCAACGTGTTTGAACCACAGGATGTTGGGTTGGGGCCGCCCAAACACTCTGCAAACAAACCTTGCGTCGCCGCCGACGACCACCGTTTGATTGGCCGGGAGAACCGCCAATGGCATGGGAAGGATTGGATCACGCACTACAAAAAAATGTATTATAAAAGAATTACAAATTAGACATTTATGAAATAATGAATGTGTGAGCAAAAATATACAAATAAATGAATAATAAATAATACATTCATTAATGAATGAATGCTTTCAAAAATAAATGCGAGAAAAATTAATTAATAAATGAACAATAAATGCTAAATGAATGAATAAGTTTGAAAAGAAATGTGAGCGTACACATAGGGGTGGTGAAGGAACTCATATGTGTATAAACAGCGTGCACGTGTGTCCGTGCTAAGTGAAGTTCTTACCGACTACGTCCAGTACATATGTGTGGTTCAGACTGCCGTACAGGTTCTTCACCACACAGGCGTAGTTACCTCCGTCAGACGGAACCACAGACTCCACGATCAGCGACCACGTCTCCTCTATGACCTGAGAGGTTCAGAGAAGAACGTTGAACGTTGCTAGTTTAATCCCCACTCTCATGTGTTTCTTGTTAAAATAGTCTTGACACAAACAGAAGAGTAGGATTTTTTTGAAATGGTCAGTGTCTTCACTGAACTTAATTGGTGGCCATTTTGTATGTGTCCACAAACTATTATGGTTTTAAAAACATATGTGTAGAAAATGGATGTGAACCAAACTCAAATATTTTGGTACACAATGTTTCTGGATGCTGATGCTGCTTCACCTTAAATCTTCCAGCTTGACCGAGCTCTTTGCCACCCCTGTACCAGTGCAGTGAGGGCCTTGGGCTCCCCGTGGCCCGACACCTAAACTTGGCCGTACTGTTGGCAGGGATGGTGTAAGGGCGGTTCTGCATCTTCTTAACCCACTGAGGGGCCACGGCTACTGGACAGGACAGGGGACAAAATGCTCCATGTTTACAAGGTTCAAGATCCAAGAAACTTTATTGGGATGTGTAACACAAGTACAATAAACTTTTAATCCCTGCTCACTCCCACAGTGTCAACACAATAATGAGTATAACATACAAAATAAAACATGATATGAAGCTATAAAAATATGAAATATACTACACACGTACATACATACATACATACATACATACTACATTTATAGTTATTTTGTGCAGTGGTTCAAGAATCAGAAAATAAAGTAAAATATGAAACAGTAAATAGAAATCTCATCTTACGTGCAGTGTTTTCACTGCTGGTTGATATCTCACTGGATGGCATGGATTCCTCTGAGGAAGACTCATCTACATCTTCATCCTCATCTTCAGATGATGTCACGCTGTCAGCTAAAAGACGAAGGTCAGAGGTCACACACACATCCAACACATGTGTGTATGTGTGTGTTTAGACTTGCATGTTTAAGTATAGTTTGAAACAGAATACGTTTTTTTTTAATATACAACTTTCTCCAATAGAGAAGAACGCATTGGCAGTAAGTTACATTTCATGTGCTTTTTTTAACTGAGAGAAAAACAGCAATTCATGAACTCAAGTATCACCATCACGCAAGCACGCACGCACGCACGCATGCACGCACACACGCACACACGCACGCACTCTGAAATCCAGATGTCAGGGAAGAAAAACAAAAACAGACACACATGGAAAACACAGAAATTATTCATGAGGTGCATGTTGAAAACCTGCAGTCTAACCTGGAGGCCTCCTTAAGCAAGCAAACCAACCTGCTGATTAATGACTGACATTATATCTGAATTCACTGTAAAACACTGTTTAGTGTCTGCTAAATAGTCTAGTTAATAGTAAAAAGCGAAATTTGAAGATGACAAAAAAAACGTCTTTGTCATGGGAAAGATGTATTCATAAGTTGTACTTATTTAAACACACTCCAGAGCCTTAAACAGTGGATACATCAGGCAGTGATCTGACTCACACCCCGAGGAGTTCCCAGACACTAAAACGCTTTGGGGGTTTGAATGGGTTTGACTCCAGACATTAAAAGAACCTAACAACAGAAAGAAGAAGGAGTAAGACCGGCCTGCTGCCAAATCCCACGTCACTGACTAATGTAACTCAAATGCTCACCCCAGTTCAGACTCACACTTTACGACAGAGGCCCCGCCAATCAGGCACAAGGCACCGACCACAGACCGACAGACACACTCCCAAACACATCACATCGTACATTTAATCCTTTTGCAGACGCCTTCATGCGAAGCGACTTACAAGTGAGGCTGAGAACAATTAACACAAAACATTCTACATGACCTAGTTTCAAGTTTCTAGTTTTCAACCACTGGACAGAGCGCAGAGCAGCAACATGAATCAGAAAGACAAGGCTAGTCGATTGTCCAGGTCTGTGACTGTGTTCTGTGAATATTGTTATCCCGTCCTGCACGTTTACTATACTCTGTGTCCACTTCATCAATAAAAGACATTGTTGCAAGAGCCTGATTCCTTCCTTTGAACCCGGT
>OMNO01039222.1:1614-12778 GCA_900303215.1 Trachyrincus scabrus | reverse complement strand
AGTCGGTCAGGGGGAGCAGGGAGGAGTGGTCGACGCCCAGGGCTATCCGGTAGACGTACGTCCGAGACTGGGCGTGGTAACGGGCATGGACGTGAGGCGGCACGCGCTGAACACGTGTGATCCTGAGAACAGCGAGATAGTTAATACAACCGATCAATCAATCACTCAATTATTGTCTTTTAGGAATTGGATTGAATTCACAGGTCATAATCTGTTGTTGATAATAATAGTCATACAACTTATAATAATAATGCCACTCATGTTGTAATAATCCTTTTTTCCCAAAATGTTAGAAAGTTACAAAATAGATCGTCTCAGAAATAGAAATCCATCTTCTCAGATATCCTTCTGTCGTATGCTTTCAAGCCATCCCTAAATTGTCGCGCTATTATTGTGTAAATGCCAGCACGAAAACGAACGCGGGCTCGATTGTCCCAAATGTCAACATTACAGCATCACACAGATCCATTGTCAGGAGGCAGAAACAGCTTTGAGGGCCACTGCCAAGTGTGAACATAATCTAGCAGCTTATGTTGAAACGGTTCGCATCACAATGGAAACAAACACTTTCCAGGGGAGCTGGCCCAAACAGGGGCCACATCCGTCACACTTCCACATGCGGAGGCAGCGGCACCATACAGAAGTTATGCAACAACTCTGACTCATCCAGAGGGAACATCAAATTCTAATTCCAAGCGCAAGACAAATTCAACCTTGCGTTCCTCGAGTGAAATTCCACACGTATTTACCGCCAGAAAGGACCCAAAAACAATTTTGAGATAATAATAATAATAATATTAGATGGACCTTTTCTCGCGACGTGGGGGGCCTACGGAAAGAGACACAACAGGTCACCACCAACCGAGAGATGCAATGTATAGAGGAGAGAGATGCTCTAATGTTAACGTGAAGCATTTAGCTGCTGTTAGCTATTGTAGCTAAATAAGACTAGTGGGAGCTTAGCACACATGGTGTTACATGCTTCCATCTGGAAACTTCACGACCTGCCCGACACCTTGTCCAGTTGTTCCTTCATCATCTACATGGCATCAGGTTCGCTGCTGGAGGAGGAGGTTGCTGCCCTATAGGTCTTCATCATCTACATGGCATCAGGTTCGCTGCTGGTGGAGGAGGAGCTTGCTGCCCTATAGAAGTTCATCAGCCGGTAAATGTGCATGGGCTTCTGACATGTTCATGTTCACGGCATGCCTCTCTGCTCCACGTACGACCAGTGTGTTTCCTTGCCTCTATGCGGGCGGGCACGTCCATCTTGGTTTGTTACGGTACACTACACACACCGGGAGAACTATAGGTTACGTTTCCAGAGCAGGAGATTGGATCTGACACAAGGCTGAAAAAGTGCTAGTCTGCCTTAAGTGCATGTCCCAATGAGAAGAGACAGCGTGTTAAAGTTTTATAATCCGATGCAGTAGAGATCCACAGATGACACATAGATGACAACTAAGTTATTGGTTGGCACAATTTTACTACTTTTTACTCTACTGGGAAAATGTTTCAAAATGAAGGAACTGAACAATGGCCTATCTGTTGTTTAAGGTTCACACTGGTAATTTGCATGCATAACATCAACAACGTTAATACACCTTTCTCCCATCTGCCATGTTAGGGTCCAGCTCCATTCATGTAATCTGCAGTGCTTCGTCCTGACTGCCTTCATGTCCATCTCTTTGGCTATGAGGCTCCATATCTTACACACCTTTCCATCTGCACATACAACCGCTTTCCTCCACTCACTTATTTACTTCACAGACAGGACGCTACATAAAAACATTATACTTACTATAAATCTTTGCCGTTTTTATGTTGACATTAAGTCGGTCGTATGGGCAATACTCAACCGTAACATATAGCTTTTTAATCGCCTCCGAACTCTGCACATATAGTGAATTGATACTAAGCTTCCTCGTCTGAGGTTACAAATGTGATTGTCGTGGTCTCCCCTGCTACATGCCACCTTTTCAGGGCTTCTCCAACAGTAGGACAGAGGCAGACGATGGTTGAACCCATTTGTTGTAGAGTTTGAGATAGCTTGAACAGGCAGAGCAGCTGGTACGTGCTGACATGCTAGCGCTCCTCCTGAGTGTGTGTGCTGGTGGCTGGTTTAACCTGTGGGCCTTGATTGGCCAATGCCCCACAGGTGTGCAGCCTCACCCAGCCCCAGAGTCTAATCAGCCTGACTCAGACCAGGTGAGGCTGCACCAACAACACACACTCCACAGTGATTAACTAGAAACATACAGTGTCTCATTCATCTGAATATAAACCAGAAATGCAAATGTTCTGCCTCTGCGCAAACTTAAAAAAATGTGTATTTCATGAGGAATTATCAATTATCAAAAAGATTTTAAAAGATAGTTGTGATGGGCCCAGGTCATCAACAGTCTCAATTCCAAGCTGCTCGTCTCCTTGAATATGTAGTGAATGAAAAAAGGGGAAGGAAGACGTATAGGATAAAAGGTTTGGAACGCAGCCTGCACTACGACTCACCTGATTTCCCCCGGCCCCAGGTGGAAATTGATGGCCCTGAGAAGGACATCTTCGGTAAACGGCGGGTCCTTATGCTGGAGATCAAAGTGGGCGGAGTTACAGAGGGCGTGGACGCCGCTGTCGGTTCTGCTGGAAACGGACAGAGGCACTGGGTTGCCTGAATTCAACTGTCCCACTGCATCCTGCCAAGACCGGCCAATAGCAGGAAGACAGGAAGAGTGAGAAGATAAGAGATACGACTCTTTATTGATCCCAGATGTAGGAATGCATCAATCACCAACAACACATTATGAAATGTGAATTAATTAATGCACCAACTTTAACAACAGGATGTGACAGGGAAAATATGTGTTTAATTCTCTGGGGGGGAAATTAAGGTGGAACAACACCTTCATTACAATGACAACAGGTATGCAATTGTTTTTGCTCCGTTGGAAGAACTGAGATCAAATGATAACAGGCTACTGTAGCCTCAGACCAAGGGAACTCACCTCTATGTAGTTCTGAACCCCTTTCTTCGCCGGCTGAAGTGGGGGCGATCTAATGACCCCACTGTTGGGAGATGGATGCTTTAGGCTGTACAATTGTATTTAACGCATGTGCATACTATTCACTTAAAAGTGTACAGTAAGTTTACCTGTAATTCGTTCCAATGTATTGAAAAAATATCAGATATCGTGCAGAGTTCTGCATGGCGTCCCTATTTCCAGAACCATAAATGGTTTTCGCATGTCAAAAAAAAAGCTTTCTGTTTTATATAACTTGAGTTACATATACAATGGCGTTAACCATAAAAGCTGAATGAGATGCGACAAAGAGGAGGTATTACTGCCGTGATCTGGGCGTCACGTGTTCGAGTCCCACACTCCAGATGAGACACGCGGTGGATCATTTAGATGAAGCAGAATGAAAACGAATCATGTTGGCGATGTTCAAGTCCCTGGGTACAGAGCCCATGACCTTGGTCTGCTCGTATCGAGGCTTCAGCTCACACACCGACTGCATGTAACCACTTTTTGAATTTACGTCATGACCATGTCTGACCCATATCTGGCTAAACGTGTGCCTGCACAAAACTCAGTTTTTTCTACCAGTGTCGCCGTTCACTACCCTAATATATTTGACTTTAATTTGCATTTTAACCACACACCGTTTAATACAATATCGTAACTGATTTTATCACTAGGATTTATTTACATTAGGAGGACGGGTCTCAATGAGGGTTGACAGAGGGGCGTGTCCGTCTGGTGCAGAAGGAAGTAAACGAATATGATTTCTGACATATCTAGACAAACATATTTTATTTGAAAGAACAATTTGAAAGAACAATACTATTTTTCTATTTTATTTTAGTGGTGGCCAGACCGTTTGCACATTTTAATATCCCATGATT
This sequence comes from Trachyrincus scabrus, assembly GCA_900303215.1. Taxonomy (NCBI): domain Eukaryota; kingdom Metazoa; phylum Chordata; class Actinopteri; order Gadiformes; family Macrouridae; genus Trachyrincus; species Trachyrincus scabrus. Next base: position 8,877 of record OMNO01039222.1, on the reverse strand, counting down.
CCTTTCGCTCTTACCGGGTAGCTGTAGGCTGAGAGAGGATCCTGAATTGTAGCGCTATTCCGGTCTACCGCAACGCAACTTCCGGTCTTGTATTTCCCTATGAGCTGTCTACGCTCAGTTAACAGTCCCCGGAGCGAGAAGAATAAGAACACGACGAGAAGAACAACAAAGACAACGAGAATAATTATGGACGAAGAATGTGACAAAGCAATATCCAAAACATCCACTCTATCAGAAGTCCCGCCCTCTCTCTCTCTCTCTCTCTCTCTCTCTCTCTCTCTCTCGCTCTCGCCTCTCGCCAGTAAACCCATGTTTAACTGAAAGCCCTCTCTCTCGCCACAATAACGCTCATTTGGAGCATCCCGTTCCAGCCAATTTACGCTGTCTGGTGAAGCGACGCCTCTTTCCGGCAGCGGTAGTACTGTAGTAGTAACCTGACATGCACTGAGGCTGCATACCCACAGCGTGTCAACGACCATCGGACGCAGGGGAGTACCGGTCGCATCCCTACTGCCCGAAGCAAGTGACACCCGCCGCGGGCGATGCAAGTGGCTCACTGAAGGAGGAATAAAACACATTTACAACGCAAACATGACGGTGGACTTTGAAGAATGTATAAAGGATTCCCCCCGATTCAGGTAGGAGTCCAGCTGTCAGACACACCGTAGATGTGTGCGGGGAAAATGGCACACCTTCTTTTAACGCAGGCTTTATTTTTTTTATTGATCATGTCCCCCACAAATTATTGTAGACTGTAAAAAAAAAAAAAAAATCTGTCGGCTGTCAAAATCGATTCGATATTAGATGGGGGTCGTTGCTCATGTGTGAAAGACTGGAGCTAGATATTTTTAGCTTCGCTATTTTAATATTCATTCATGCTGCCAACGATCTTGTTGCATGTATCGTATCGTTTTCGTTTTATTCTGTTAATTATTTGATGTAACACGGGGTTGCCGCTGAAATGGTCTCGGCTCTTATGGCTTAACGAGGATGGTCCATCAATGAGAGAGACGGAAATTGTTTACAAAAACGAGAATCGATTTTCTCTGAGATGCATAATTAAGCTCTCTGGTTTAATCCTGCAAGCATGTTCCCGGTGTGCACAAATGAAATGCGCCTGGGCCTACCCGTATGCGTGTCTGTGAGGACCTGTTGTGAATCTGTCTTTCGGTGGACGTGATCTTAAAATATAACATGTGTAAGATGTTAGTGGACTGTAGGCCCGGAGAACCTTCCTTTATGGTTAGGTGGATGTGCCCTTGTAGAGCGGGAGAGAGAGAGAGAGAGGGGGAGAGAGAGAGAGAGAGAGAGAGAGAGAGAGAGAGAGAGAGAGAGAGAGAGAGAGAGAGAGAGAGAGAGAGAGAGGGAGAGCAAGAGAGAGGGAGAGAGAGAGAGGGGGCTATCCTCCTCGGGGACAAGGCTCGTATCCTGGGCTTTTCTCCAGATGTCCCTCACTCTGCCCACGTGCCAGTCTGGCTCCGCATGGACTGAAGGAAAACTGGGCAGAGAGAGATTTGATAGCACAGATATAGGCCCCACCTGATTTGTTGTAATTTGCAGTTGTATTTTTGTTTTGAGTTTCCCCTTTGTGTGTGTGTGTGTGTGTGTGTGTTGGAATAGGCGTTCTGTTCCGTGTAGGTCCTGTGTCAGTCTGTCACCTTCGCCACACACGCTTTCACACGTACACAGTGGACACATGAACAGCTGCAGAGAAGACACGCTTTCACACTTCTTCACATCCTCACCAGAGAGAGAGAGAGAGAGAGAGAGAGAGAGAGAAAGAGAGAGAGAGGGGTCAGCTGTCTGTTCTGTTGTTCATCTGATCTCCTCAGGACTGTGTGCTGCTGCTTCTCCTCATGGAGATGCTGAAGGTTGCTGGTGTTCCCCATGACCTTAAGAAACAAGTGAAACCATTCACATTTGACTTTTTTGTGGTCCTCCAAATGACTGAAATTTGTCTTGGGCCAAAAGGTTGTCTGTAGTCTACCTGTCGGTATCCCTGAGCAAGATCCCTACCTGACTGTGTATCTAAATAGATGCATAGATAGCATTAGTAGTAATCTTAAATAGTCGCCTTTTGGGCAATTCTGCAGCTCAGAGATTTTGCTGTATTTTATGTTTCCTAAAATACATTCAGCCTCTTTATTCTACGTGGCTCTGTTTTCATATATACATATTTAAAACAAGCGGAGTATTTCACATTTAAGGACATAATTAGGGCTATGCTGTGGCCCTACAGGGGCTAGGCCTTTCCTTAATTTCATGGGTAAGAGACATTGATACCAACAGGTTTTCAGGACTCCCTCAAATTACCTTCAGATTAAAGGCTCTCTCCAGTTGAATTACACACGGGGATAAACATGCGTGTTGTAGTAGACACAAGTGCACTATTGTGTAGGAGCAGCGGCCAGACGCAGGCGCTGGCACAGTGTGTTTGACTGAAGGAATGGCTGACAGAGAACACTCTGGTGAATAAGCCTTTTTCTTTAAGGACACAATGGTTCACAGATAAGGGAATGGATTGGATGGAAGTCTTAAAAATATGATTTCTGATTCACATTGACACACAAAGACACACAGACACGCACGTACACACACACACACACGTACACGTACACGTACACATACAGGCTAGGGCATGCAGAGAGAGGGTGTGTGTATCCTCTGTACTTCTGAAACAGAGAGATATTAAGTAGAGGCAGGTCCACTCATCCTCTCCATCTTGTTTAACCAGTTTTTAAGGTTTTTAAATTAATTACGCCAGAACACGGGGAGCCAAACGATGACAAGCAGCTTAGGATACAGACAATAGATACTCTAAACTAGACCGTATCATTGTACTAGAACAGCGTAAGATAGCGCTGCATGCTACGTCATATTGTAGTACGATAGCGATCCGACTAGCAAACACATTTTTTAAATGAACTTTTCATTTGGAGTAGCGCAATCGTTGTTTTATATCATTATTGTGTGCATGAAATATTCATATCCAAATATTTGACTTAAGGCAGCTTTCGTGAATATAGGCAGCATATATTGGGGTCGCTCCTATTCCAGACCTCCAGATTTTAAGATATATTATGCAGACCTATTCTCATTAGTGTCGCCCCGTAATCTGCGAGCAGAGAATGAATAGCGTGTGGATGTAGTCCAGTCACTCTGGACAAAGGCTCTGGGGCTCTATGTAAACTAGTCCTACAACACGTAGGACTGGTTTATTCTATAGAATGTGTGTTGAAATCACAGGATATGTATGACTGTGTTTGTAGCCTACAGCTGGGGGTGCGCTGACCAGTCGCTGTCTGTCTGTGTCTCTTCTCCCTCCTGTTGTTTTACCTGTGTATGCTTGTTGTATTTATGTTGTATTTACTCATCTACTCTCCACACAGGTTGAGTGAGCCTGGATGTGTTCTCTTTTAAACCATTTAGCCTTTTAGCTAACTTTCTTATTAATCTTCACATCCAATATAATCACTTGTTTACTGCTATCACCAGTTATGAACGTTTACGATTGATCAAACTATTTTCTACGAACTACCAATAATATTCATTCAAGTATTTTGCGTTCTGCCCCAATTGTATTTAGCGTTGTTCTGGTGGGAGCATCTTCAGGGGGTTGCCATGGTTACCGGTGGCCACTTAACCCCTGGGTAGGGCGAGGCGAAATAGCAGAGCAATAGCAACTGTGGAGTGTATCTGATGGTGACGGCTAAATCCACTTCCAACGTGTGTGTGTGTGTGTGTGTATGTACAATACAGAATGACAGACACATTGCGATGTGCATACCCACAACAAACCGTACTCCGAACAACGGACCCAGATAACGGGATATCATTGGTGTTCATTCTACGTAATTAAACACGAAAAAATGAGAGAGAGACATTTTCCCTTTTTTCAGTGGTCGCCTTTGTGATTCATAGTGGGCACAGTACAGTGTAGTGTCTTATAGTGTCGTATAGAGAGACCTAGAAGGCTTCTGCACGCTGGTTTGGTCTGGCACCCAGGTTTCTAACAATAGAAAATAACTGTCTTTGTCAAAGAAGCGTTGTGCCTCCTGCGTCAGCACCTGTAACCCCCCTCTTCCCCGTTTGCTCGAGACAATGAACTCCTATTGGTCAGCTGGCCGTGAGGTGGATGCATGTGCTGCAGGCGGCGAGTTATAATTGGATCGGGGTGAAAAGAAAAAAAAAAAGAAGAAAAATCATTGTCGTCACTGTTGGCGCGTGGTCATTTCTTTTGGCTGTCATGGCAACTGCCGCCTCTCTCCCTCTTTATGCTCTTGTGTCTGTCTCATTCAAGGCTTTGGGAATGCGCTCAGCAGACACACACACACACACACACACACACACACACACACACACAGCTGGCAGGTGAATCTGCCAGTGAGCTGCTGTGTCTGTTGATGGGAACATTGTGTATGAATCGAGCTGCAGGTGCACAGCGCAGGGCGGCCTAGAAATGCTACAGAATGTGTTGAAGGGCTAAAATAACGACACGATAGTTTGCCATAGTGCCGTCATTTGTTCTCTGGGGCTGAAATAATGCTAAAATATTCCTCAACATGTCCGTTATGCAAGTATGACCTTGCCGTGACCTTTTTAAACAACAACCAACAACGACAAGATAAGGACAATCTTTTGCACTGGAAATGTATGTATTAAAGAAAAACACTGTAGGGCACTCAAATGAGGTTGCCGAAAAAATGGAGAAAGTGGTTTGAGAAAGCACTCTGGGTAATGCGTTTCCTGTCGCGTAACCAGGAGATATGCCCCTACGTCTAGCTGCTTCATACACAACCTAGATAACGCTATCCTCTTATTCTCCATCTTGGGTACGAGCCCACAGAGACGGCCTGCCTCTTATCATTGTCCACCGTGGTTTAGATGGATCAGAAAGGCAGAGCTTCAGATTAGGCTCCCAGCACGTCGGAGCTCCCAGCCACTCCCTCTTACATGGCGGGTTAAGACCTCACAACCGCCGGTCGGGTCTCCACTCTGGGCTCTAATCTTACCGGGATCAGACCATTTGTGTCATGTATTTCCAGAATGGGGAAAGCTAGGTTTTAATATTTATAATATTATAACAGATTGGTTTGGTGGACGATTTTATCCAAAGCATCTTACAATAAATACTGTGAGTGCATAGTACATTTCTTAGTATGGGCAGCCCCAGTGGGAATCGAACCCATAACCCCAGGCGGTGTTAATGCCATGCTCCACCACCAGCTGGACAGGACCACAATTGATCAATTCATCGTGATGGTCTTTGCCAGCCATATCTTCACGTTGTTACAGCTTGATTGTATACAAATGAAACTCGCAGGCCTGCATGTTTCTATGTAGGCCACCATTTTATGCGGGTGGAATACGTTTGGAAATAACTGCTGTGTTGGTTACACCCAAACACTTAATAACAAGTAATAACAACACGCAAAATATGCTCAGTGGAAAAAAACAGCCAGTCATTGCACATGGTCGTTAAACGCCAACAGTAGGTTGAGGTATTTCAGCCGGAGCATTGATCAATGGTCAATGGTTGTGCTAAGCAAGGTCCTTGAGGTTCTTCAGGCCGTTTAATTAGCAATTGACCTCTGACGACCCCTCGTACGTCCTAGATGTCAGACTCACACACAAGCCAACCCCGGGGCTCCCGGGTCGCTAAGTGATCCTATATCCCACTTGAGGTTGGACAAATCATTTCTTATTTTCTCCATGAGTGTGTGTGTGTGTGTGTGTGTGAAGGTTGATGAGATGCTGTGTCGAAAATAAATATGCTGCCAGCTGCAGGAGGTCATTACGTTCTCTTTGGGAGTTCAGGCAGTAAAAACCGGGGTGTTTCTGCACACTGCGCATCGTCGCCTGAACCTGACATGTATTGACTTTATTTTTTGCACATAATTGACTGTTTCATAATTGACTGTTAAACTGTAGGAATTATGGTCCAGATGGATGAGGAATTCCACCTCTTCAATTGACCTAATAAGTAAGTGTGTGTGTGTGTGTGTGAATATACTTTATTCCTTTATTCCATCTGGCCATTTGTGCTTCGTGGGCGATGTGCACCATGCTCATGCTTAGATGTTCTCACTGACGTCCTCCGTGCACGTGGACCCTCCCACTGAATCCTCAGTGCTTTTTTTTCTTGTGCACACGTGTGCTGCCAGAAGGCGTTCTGCACGGATCCATATCTGTAACGGGATTATGTCCCCTTTTTTCTCAGTGACCCATCACACACACCCTGATGAAATCAACTGGAGAGCCTACACATCCTGTTAATACCCACACACTACCAGGCAGCCTCGCACCAATTCCACTTCCACCTCGATGTATGTCATGGTGGTGACCTGGTGGTAGATGTGGAAGAGAACTGGAGATGAAGTGATTTAGGTATGGATTGATTTGAAGGTCAAAGGGCGGGGCATTCGTAAGCCGGTCGTCAGTAGGGCAGCATGGTTCTGGGTCGGCGTGGTATATATTAATATTTTGCTTGCTCATGCACCACTTGCCATGGCTTTAGAGATTTAAAGCTTTATTTATCTATCCGTAACGACGCTCTGATGCTTGACGTTGAAGGCATTCAGTTGTCTTCTAGGAGTACAGACAATTGTTTTTTTTTATTAAAAAACATGGGGCAATCTGTATTGGAGGGAGAATTGGAAGTCTATGAGTGTCCTTCTGCCATTTTATTGTAAATGAATCCTCATTCAGCATTTATGAGGATTTATCCTAAACATGGATGAACAATGGCTTAAAGAGACTTAGCAGCATCCTGTCAGGGCCTGTTGCATCTTGCGTCACTGGTATTCACACAAACGCCTTCGCTTGTTTCTTGGCTGCTTTTGTAGGCTTGGGTTTACGCAGGGTATATTTCTTATAGTGCACAGTGTTTAGTGTTTCCGTGGGTATCCCGTTCACTTTAGGAACTGGTTTTGTGAAGTCCTGATTTCCAGTTCTCAGGACCCTTTTGTCTGGGGCCTGATCCAATTCAAAAGTCAGCAGCATAAGTAGAGTAAGTAGTGTGCATTCCAACTATCGACGGTTGAATCCTAAGACGAGGTAGCTTAAGTCCTCTGTTTAAACATCCTTTTGATTATGTGTCACACTGTTGCCCAAGTGACTCTCAGACTGAGATGAACTAGATGGGATATAGAGTTGAAGAACCTGCCATTCTGGTCATCCACATGCGTGCAGTTTCTGTGAACTTTGAACCCTGAAATGTGCCCTGGAGAGTTGGCTCTCCCCCCCCCCCCCCCCCAGAGGGAA
>OMNO01039207.1:3194-16772 GCA_900303215.1 Trachyrincus scabrus | reverse complement strand
CCCGTAACCACACAGGTCCCTGTGTGTGGGAAGAGTTAGCCAGGAATCATAAACATTCAAAGAAGGAGCAAATACACAACGATGGAAAATCAAATCACCACGGATCGGTCAAAAGTCATCGGTTTCCACTACGGTTAACAGCAAAAAGATAATGATATTATAGATATATGATAATAATACATTGATTTCCATTGTTAAGCAGTTTGCTCCTTCTTACCAGCCACAGAGATGAACGGCAAACGTCACGGCGTCATCAACGAAAGGGTTAGGAAAAAAAGCTAATGTTTAGTGATGAAAACAGAAATCAATTACCACAGAACTGAGGTCACTCTAATGGAAAAAAAACAACAACAACAACAACAACAACAAGACATAAGAAATGAATGAAGTTACATGCCAATGATAATGACAACGCATATTTGCATTCTATATAAAAAGAATGCCAACATGAGATAAACAAAACAACATTGCATGATCTACACGATAAAAAACCCTTTATCTCCTAATAGGGATTCATATAGTTAGTTCAATGTGTGTGTGTGTGTGTGTGTTTTAAACAATACACATACAACGATTGAATTCATTCAATAATAATAATTCAATAATAACAATAATAATCATCACAGGCTTAAACTTTGTTTCCGGTAGCTTCCTTCGGGAGATGAAAGGGTTTTCAAAGGGTCTCGGAGACCCGTCGACGTTAGCGGTCGGGGACAGGGGTTCCTCACGATGGGTGACGCAATATGATATGAAGAAGGGTATTTATACCGCTGCCATAACCTCTGTGTCATCCAACACTGCCCTTACAACGCCACGGGCGAGCGACGTGTGGGTATTCTGTCCCCCCGGGGGGCATGCAGCCATTTTAACCGCCTTCGGCTACCGCTTCATATTATATTGCCGTTAACAAGACAAGAGGGGGACGTACAGGCGGCGAGTTCGGACGCTCGCAAAACAGCCGGCTTACCTCCGCATTGTAGAACTTGGTCTTCACGTCCAGCGGCTTTAGGACCTGGTGGAAAATAGATTGCAAGCTGAATGCGGTGGTTCTCTGGCACGCTTCGCTCTCCATCGACAATAAGGATCATAGGGTCAGGTCCGCGCTGTGAATTTATTTAGTTTGGTTTGTTAGAGCCAAGGGGAGAAAAAAAAACCCTGAAATGCACCGGGTGAATAGAGTAAGTATTGAAGGAGGCCGTGGGTGTTGGCGCTGGAGGCGGACCTGGAGGGGTTCTGATCGCCCGCGTGTTAATTGCTTTTGGAGGCTCTCGTTGTGTACTCGTGACATTCCGGACGCGCCTAGGCCTCCCGCAAGCTAACAGCTCGATGAACAATACAAAATAAAAGAACGGGAAAAATGAGTAGATGATAAACGCTCGTCGTCACTCACCTGGAATTTAAAAAACTTCCTGAAGTAGAGCTTCTCCCCAAACTGGGTGGTGTAACTGACCGCACACACGAGGCTGGAGGAGAGACGAGTGGAAGAAAACAAGAGACAGGAAGTCAGGTCAGCAGTTAACAGGTGATACAACACCGTTAATAGTACCACCACCACTACTAATGATAATAACAATAATACATTTTATTTAGGGAGTGCTTTTCAGGCCTTCTCAAGGAACAGTGTAAAAAGCCTCGGTCGAGATAAACAGACAGTAAACAGCAGCAGGGCAGGTGGAACCAAGAGACTGAAGGTACTTCAAACCGTACGTCGTAACTCACATATGGGTTCCGATCTCCTTGACCTCGTGGTGGATGACGTCGTCGATGCAGCACTCAGGTTTGAGTTCGGTGACGGGTGAGTTGGAGGCCGACAGGCTGAGCCGTTGCGAGCTGGTCTGGAGATCGGCCTGGAGCAGGGCAAGAAGAAGATGATGGAGGGAAGTTACATTCGTAAGTAAGTCAGTAAGTCAAGTGTATTTAGTATTGCACCTTTCACAGGGCAAGAGTCACAAACTGCTTCACAAAAGTAAAAGTTGTTAAAAAAATAGGACCATAAAACAATACAAAGAAAACATACGCAACAACGGACTTTAAAAACACACCGAAATTACAAACACTGGAAGGCATGAGGCAAGACAAAGGCCATTTTGAATTAGAGCCAATGCGCTGAACGTCAACGCTGTGGCGTTCTGCCTGGTTTGAAGAGGTGACCTTCCTCTAGTACAGTACCTTCACCAGGATGTCTTTCACCACCTTGCTGCTGTCGTTGTGCACGCTGATGTAACAGGAGAAGGTCTCGCCGAGGAAGATGTTCCTGCAAAACACAGCGATTGTCAACGTGAATCCAATTCACCAGGAAAAAAACATTGCCGTCAACGAGTTGTTTATACAGTGGATAATATCGATTCAGGAGCGGAATCAAGTCCGACTGGCTGCAGTGGTAGAACTTTGTCAACCAGCAAAACTTTATTGACAACATCCATTACCCAAAGTTCTGTGGTAGCGTAAGCATCTCCCCCAGCATCAACGTTTCGGCCCCTTTGATTGTGGACGGGTCCGATTTCATGAGCTGACCAAACAAATCGCCTGTGGAGGGACACAAAAAGATCACAGTCCCACTGTGATGTGCGACACTCAAAAAAGTTACAGCAGCTATTAACAAGAAGCGTGGCAAGATAAGAGTCGTAACAGGCAGCTCACACTCTTATATTTATTTCTCGACGAGAGGTCCGTGACATTGGCATCTCACCATTAACCGGAGAGTGTTTCGACGGAAATAGTGTAAGGAAAACAGGCAAGGAAACGGGCCTACTCTTGCACCTCTAGCCGTTTACAAGGTGACTGTGCAAAGTTTAAAACTGCAATAAATCTGTCAGTTTGAAACGTGTTGCAGGCGCAGTGGACTAGTATTGGTAACACTCGAGTCTAAATCAGAACCCATTCATCACTGTTTGTTCTCTCGGGTTACTGCAGTTCAACGTACGGTGGAATATGGAAAATGTACCTTTAAAAAGCCAACAAAAAGACATTATTTCACATTATGGACAATTAAATGATATACCATTTACTTATACTGTCCAAAGCGACTCACGGTGAATTCAGATACAGGATCTAAAGCCAACGCATTTCCCTGTATGGATGCATGTCATGCCAATACTTCTCCCATGACCTTTTAAATCAAGGAAATGGTTTTAAAACTGGACTAGATCCCTGGGTGCGAAACTCTGGACGATATCCACTGCATCTAAGCAGTTCAGAAGGATCCAATGCACACATCAAAACTCTGACCAATAAAATGTTAACGACAACTTAAATATAACTATATAACCTATAAAACTCTAACCGTTGATCAATAAATTGAAACTGTTATAACTACCTCACGTTCCTACTAGGCATAAGATTTATACAGCCAAGCGCAGGACTCAATAAGCAGTCAATAATCGAATAGAACGATTTGTTGGAGCGCGGCCCGGTAGCCACTGTGCTGGGCCCGACCCATGGTTTGAGAAAGGCTGACAGAGGGGCATTGCACTTGAAAACAAGCTACAGTTAAATGATAGGGTGGCAGACGGAGACGCCAGCAGAATGATGCTGACCCAGTGCACCAGCCTTCTGATCCAGTCAATAACATTACATGGAAACGCCGCAGCTGTGATTCATGTAGTGCCCGTACACGAAAAAAAGACCTGGCTTTCGTATTCAACAACGCCAACTAAAGAAATAAATATCTCTGATTGATTTTCTTTCTTTTGAAGTTACTTTTTCAGGCTGCGACCTCTTGATGAGCTGCCTTGCAAGTTCATATATTACACAAGGTTCATTCATTTTCTATTTTAGGTGATCACAAGAGCAAGCAGAACTGATGTTCCCATAGTTAGCTTCGCATGCTAGCTAACATGGAGCACCACAAACATCACCGTTATTAAAGTCCTATTTGTTTTACCAGCGTGAGAGGCCTTTCCCTGATCTCTCTCTCTCTCCTCTGTGTTATTAATAGTCCTCCTCCTTACCCAGAAGTGTCCGGGTGAGTTATGGGCCCTGCGTGGCTTGGTAACCAACACACTGATCACATTGCTGGGGGCCAGACGGAAGGAAAAACAAACACTGTACACTCTCTACAAGCTTGGGTTTCTTCTGGGGGCAGCATTTCACACGGTGGATCTCTTAGGGGTGTGTATTTAGCAATTCAACTTCATAACTTCAACCGACTTCATTACCTTGAGTAAGCGTTTAGAAATAGGACCGCTGAATAAAATAAATGACTGATATGGCAAAATCTGACTGTTAATCAATAACGTCGACTCAATATCAAAGATGTCCACTCATGTCAGTATAAGAATTGATCAGATGTTTTTTTTTCTCCATATTATGCTGGGACATTTCATGAACTTGAACTTACCTGGAAGGTCTCTATCTTCACATGTCACTGGCATGTTTGTGAACAGAGTTGGCTTTGTCAGACGCATCACTGTAAAAAAACAACAACAACAAACTGATTAAAATGGATTACGTGTGATGATCAATGACAGTTCTGTCCCCATTATGTTGGCTTGAACTCAAACAACCACCCCTTTAGTGTGTTTTACTCCCTGGAAGTCTCCTTTTAGAGCTGGTGGAAACATTAAACGGCATATCAATATCTCCAGCTGGTAAGGCTATTTGCAACTGCACTGGTGACCCAAACCATCTGCATGGGCATTTTGGGCATTTAACCCGATGGTCCTATTATATTCTGGATGTAGACAATATGTAAATCCTGTGATACTGTGCAATAATACAGTGATCAGAGGCCAGCCAATGCCATAACAAAAAATCCCATGATTCTCACTGCTACTGGTATTAACCTCGTTTGTTGCTACAGACCGGTTACATGTGACGAGTTATTGTACGCCAGTCAACTGTGTTATACTATATCTTTACATTTTAATAGTTTGAAACATTATTACACGTTAATTTCCCCTCCATCTGGGGGGATAATTTCTCCATATTTCGAGGGTAACGTTTCTAGCTGTGTAGCTCGTCGTCTTAATGTTAGCATCATGGATTTATAATCCAATGATGTATATAATAGGCGTGCATCTTCTTATGAATCGTGTGGTTGTTTTGGGAGTATATGGCAGCAGTGCTACCGAGAATTAAGTAAACATAAATACACCAAAGCAGGAGTCTGTGGTCGGAAAGAAGTGTCGGTGTCTTTAGCTTGTACAGCTAGCAGCTAACAACAACAACACAGCGGTACCGAGCAGAATGCGTGTGCAACAACATAGTGCACGTTTTCACTTTGTATCCTGTGATAAACCACCTTTTAATGCAAGTAGATGCTCCTGTTTTGCTTGATTCACATCCATTTTCCCGGTGATCTTGTGTGTTGATATCGGTAAAAATGGTTAGACTTTCAGCGACGGCAGCAAAGTCACTTGCATAGTCGCTACAGCTGGTGACGGAACGCGCGAAGGGACAAAATTCATATGGGTCGCTTTCATTTATATTATTTAACTCACTTTTTGTTCCGTGTGCTTCAGTCAAAAACAATGTAAAACATTTGGTTGCAATGAAATATTTAATACTGAAATTTTGCATTCGTGTTTGGGTTTCACAAAAATGAATGCATACATCTAGGTCTTTTATTATTATTATTAACTAATCACAAAGCCGGGGGTCCGGGGGTCGATGGTAGATGGTTGACCCTTTGAAGTCGTTTAAGAGCCTCAAAAAGTATCCTCATGTTTCTTGACTGCTCCAGTTTCAGTGTCTTGTTTATTTTGTTCAGCATCAGGTTTTCTGTGTAAGGATCCTGCAAACATTTCAAGGTGTGTGAAATTGACAAACGCCAGGCCAAAATAGAATCTTCTGACATTCTTCAGAACTTCATAAACACAAACACAATGTAGACAGTATGGTGTTATTTTGCTGCTAGTTAATTCGATGTATTTTGATTATAAAGGCATCCCTCTGTTCTCTCATAATGTCTGCATTTGCTAAACAGATGCACTGTGCTTTGATCAGATTCAATCTTAGGGGTTAGCTGGCAAAATGTATTGGCATTTGTTGGCAGGAGCTGCAAGTAAGAGTAAGCAACCACTCCAGAATGAAATACGATCGGCAGCACTCACACTTGAGTGTGTGTGTGTGTGTGTAAGTGTAACAGGGACTTCTTGCGTGGAGGGCTTCGCACAGAACACGAGCCATCCCGTAGGTCAACACTTTGACCTACCGCTACGAGTCGCTGAAGGCCGGTGTCATCGTGGGCGAGACGTGGGCTCATGTTAGTATTGTAGGGCCACCGCGAGGAAGCGTCTACAGAGGAAACCGCAGAAGCAGATTGGTTTTTGTTTGCATTGGGGCCACCGGGGTGAAGTCTGTAAGTTCTCCCCTTCAGGTTCTCTGCATCGCCTGGTTCAAAATATGAATGAGTGAATTTAGATGGTTCACAACTCATGTGCAAAGATGATGATTTTTTTGTTTGTTTTAAGTTTAATCCTAAATATATTGCATTTGTATGGTATTTGTATGCTGTCATTTATTTGTACATGCTTAATGTTAAATACACCAAAAAATAAACAAAAACATGAAACATGAATACATGTATGAAATAAAAGTTTAAGTCAGACTAAATGTTGAATACACAACAACGCAACACATACATCCAGGCGCACAAGTGCATGGCTGAAATGTATATAAACAAAAGGTTTCCAGCCGAGACCTTTCCAGCCCACTTACGTGACTCGGAGAGATTCCTGAGTGAAGCGCTATCCTCACCGTGCCCCGAGTCGTTAATGTTTATAACTCTGGGACGACAACTGACACAGTCAAGATGTTCCAGTCCGGCGTTGTTTGGCATCGTCTGACAAACGGGCTGTCCTTTTATCGTCTGTTCGATTCCGCGGGAGAGTTGAGAAGATAAGGAATCCTCCTGGGTCGTACTTCCAACATCTGTTCCTGCGTCACAAATAGTGGGAGAGCAAGGGCGATTTAAGGCCCTAATTAATCTCAGTCCCCCTGAAAATGTCCAGTCAATTCTTTTTTCTAAAATTAAGTTAATCACTTGAATCTAGGCTTCGTCCAAACTGTTAGGGGGCTGATAGTTTGAAAGAAAACAGTGTCTGGAAGGAGTCGAAGGCTCAATCTGCAAATTCTCCTCCACAACCCATGGATGTATAAGATATAACCCAAACAAATCATCAATGACCTGGATGTTCCCCTTTTCCCCTAACGAGTAGCCTACATAATAAACAACCGCAAATGTAACAAAATTGAAATCTTATTTAGGCCTTATAAAGGTCAAATCCTAGAATCGCCCCCTGGTGGAGAGTATAGTTTCAACTAGTCACACAGGTTGTGATCAATAACCTGCAGGACCACGACCAAGTCGTTAATAATAATGTTAGTAATAATGCAGTCCAAACACAGATCTCAACACATAAGACAATACACGACCATCCAGCTGAGGCGGGAGCTGATGTGAATATACACATAGGAATGTCACATGAACGATCCATTTTAAATATTTGGACAAAACCTGTGTGTATGTGTGCGGACAGGCAGGCAGGCAGACAGACATAATGCCCACTCAGTACTCACCAGAGCCTATGACTGTGTCCACTGTGTGTTTGGACTCCACAGACTTGTCCACCGTCTCCTCGCACTGCATGCTCTCCCTCTCCGTCATCTGCACCCTTAAATGTAAGAAAAAAATTAAAGTAAAAACATTACAGTTAACAAAATAAAATGAACAAAATGTACATTTCAATAATAAAATAATACACATACCTCCACAGCTATTCATTATTCATCTAGTTCTACATTATACATATATTGTAGTATGCTATAGTTATATATATAGTTAGGATAACATAGTTATATAGGAACTTCATAGATGATTATAGTTGTATTCTTGTGTATTTGTGAGTATTGTGTATTGTGTCTACCTTTCAATCTCTTTCCTGGCGGAGTGTAGAGCAGCACGCTCAAGGGACACGAGGTCATGGCGTGCCTGTCTCAGACTTTCTGCCAGCGCAGATTTCTCATCTACGAGGAGTTTTCGTATCTTCTGGAGGATCTCAACCAAGTTTGCACCAACTTGATCTCGCAGGATTCCAGCCTCCGTGCACCCTCGACAGTGCATGGGTTTGTCGGCTATCGCTGTCACTGTTTCCTCTAATTTATTTATCCTCGGCTCCAGATGTTGAAAGCCACTGTTGTTCTTGTCTTCAGTTGGAGCTATCCCACTGTCCTGTGCCACTAAACTGTCAGGCCGCAGTCTCCCTCTTTCCTGAGATCTAAAGTCCCTTATCTCCTTATGTCCGATGTTCTGTTCTTCAACCTGATTGCTTGGCATTTCAGCTTCATATTCCAGACTGGTGCTCTCTAAATGACAGTCAGCCACTGGTCTTTCACCCTTTTCTTTTCTCTGAAACCAAAATCGTCAGTGAGATATCTCTCTTGACCTGTTTTGAAAAACATGGAACGTATTGAATGCAGCCACAGATATGTTGTATATGTGCTCTACTTGAATGGTTTGTTAAGTAGTCAATTTAAGTGCAATCATTTAAATTCACATGGGTCTCTTCTGCTTGTTTCATTCATTGCATTCATCAGTTTTCTGAGAGTAGCTAAAGCAAACCTTTTGAATATCCTTGAGCTTATCCAGACGTGGAGTTGTTATATATTAAAACATATTCATTTATTGTCATTCATAATTCATAAAGTGGACTCCTTATCCTTATCTTCACACTTTTCAATATATAGCCTACTTATTTGATTAAGTGACTTACATCCAAGGCCTCTTTTAAGTCAATATTCTGAAATCGCTGGAAAGGCTTATGATGAACTAGGCCTAATTTGTCTCCAAAAACATTCGGGTCTACCTCCCATGGATGTACGACAAGAACGGTCTGCCTACTTCAGATCATGTCCTGCTTCTTTTAAGGTGATGGTTTTGGGGCTGCATACCAATACCAGCCGCAATGTGCGTAAATGTTTACGTTACTTTGTACGTACCGTTTCGCGCACGTCGTCCTCCCCAGCGGACTGGTCGCCTCGCCGCTGGAAGCGTTCCTCGTAGAAGAAAACACGAAGCTTCAGCTCGAAGTTTTCCCTTTTTAGATCGGAGATGATCTGCAATGAACACAGCGATAAGTAATTGGCAGTTTAGTGATAATGTATGGGTCAATTGGCATATTATATTTAGCTACAATGATTTTCGAACCTGTTTTATTTCCTTCATAGTCATATTAAGGATGGACGGGGGGTCTGAACCGCCCGGACAGGCGTGTAGTGGTGGAGCAAGTGGCCTCTTCTCAACGTTCATCATTGGTTGGCGTAAAACATCATTAGTAGCTACAAAACTGCTCACATTGCTGAACAATGCGGGCCGAATTGAAAGGATGTGAAAGCGTTATCTTAATAGCTTGTAAAGCGCCTACCTGTATGCCTGTGCAACCACGCTGGCCCTCAGCGACGGTTGTCAAAACAATTTGGATTCTGATTTTTATTTAAATGACCTGGGATGAAATGCTTCATCTGTGAATCTTTTGCATTGAACATGTCAGATGGGCTGTGGCCTTTTTATTCAACAAACCATTTCTATTAATTAGGCTATTTTATATTCCTATTCCAATTATATATTAAAGGTTCACGTGAACCTTTATAGGCGTCCTAATGAATTAATGTTTTTATATACCTATGCAATGTGCAAGTTCAAACAATGTTTTTATTCAGAAGAACCTATGGTACGTTTTTAATAATTTAATTAACTATCGATCCATCTAACCCTATATCTATCTATCTATCTATCTATCTATCTATATCCACCCATCCTTCAACACTCACAGGGTTAGTGACAGCTTCTTGTTGATGACACAGACAAGAGGAAAGACTGAGGACATGGACATCTTTCCCCATCCATGTATGGACAGGATCCTCGCAGAGACACAACAAGCTTGGGGCCCACTGAAACGACAAGGAGGGAAATATACTAGACGTTCTGAGTCCATGGAAGCACACCAGCTGCACAGTTTAACACTGTAAGACATATTTAGATTTGTTAGTGTTTCTTACTGACTGATGCCCACCCGCAGGTCACATGTGCAACCATGTGTGAAACCAATGGTGAAACTGCGGTATGAAACCAGTGTGAATTTAGGCACTGAACGTAGTAGTGGTATTAGTAGACCTATTGGAGAGTTATGAAAATAGGGGAAGCTGTATTGCAAAATGAAGACACGTATTCGTATTCCTTTTAGAGCGCAGTGTCGGCTCGAAAATAATCAACTTAACACAATCTATCGTTTCAGAAAATGCTTTGATCGCATGATCGCACACGTATATGAAATCCAGGTGTTGCGCATTTCACAGATATTGTAATGGACATAAAATGTGTAGCCTATTGTTCCATAGAGAGAGAGAGAGAGAGAGAAAACCATGTGATTTAAATAAAGTCTAGTGTGTCATTGATTTACACACATCCTCATGACAAATAATGACTCCCTAGAGTGACACTAGCACTCCGATTTAGAGAACTAGTGACTTGTAGCAGACTACGTGGCTATAGCCATCTCTGAAATGTCCTGTCTGTCAAAAAACATTATAAAAAACATACAAGGCATCCTCGGAAAGTTTTGACAAATTCAAGTTCAGTTGATTTTGGCGCCCTCTAGTGCTTCGAAAATATAAACAACAAAACTCAAAAGAAGTAGCCTATTATTGGTTAGGTTGGTTTAACATGCAGTTTCTAGTTTTTTTTCACATTTCAATTAAACATGTACTCAAAATTATATTTAAGGACCAGGGGGCAAGAAATCTAGAAACTATACAAAATGACTCCAAATTGGTATTAGTGTATAATATCCAATATTAAGTAGGCCTAGGCATATCCAGTCGTACCAAAAATAGGTAGACAGGAAGCAAGAACTCAGGGACTGTCAACTGCCAACCACATTTTTCACAGGCTTCCTGTTTTTGATAGATTAAGTCGATAACAATCAGTTCAACAGTTTAGTTCAATAGTTTATGGAGGTTATTCCTATGTATTTATTCCTGTATAAAATTGTATTGAAAATGACCATTGCCATTGTATTTGCCAAGTTATGTGAACTAAATATTCATGAGTGAATAAATTAGAAGGAGGAAAGTGGAATCATATGAACCATGACTAGCTGAGTCAGCACTTGTGAAGCCAGTGAGTTTAATATATTCCTTCTAACGTTAATGTTGGCCAGAGTCAGCAATATGATCATTTATGTATGGAAAAGCCTAGAAAAAGGGAATAGGGAGGGAGACTCTTCCAGTCTTCACTGCTAACACATGTAATGAATGCAATGATGCTCTCATTCACAACAATGCAAGACTAGGCTAGGACATTTTTTTATCTCTACATAATTTATGTATTGTGCAAAACATGTCTGCTGTGTTTAATCCATGGTTGTAGCAATGGGTGAAATCTAGCTTGAAAATTCAATGTCAATGTCAGTCTTCACAAATATCTGATTTGATATTCTTGTCAAACGGTGAAAGTAAAAGAAAACAACCTGTGTTTCCACCTTTACCCTCTATCCTAGTTTCTAATCATTAACATTAACCTCAAGGCGAGCGTGACTTAATCCGATAACCCGAGTTATGGCATCTCTACGGACCGCTTGCTCTCATCCTAATCATTAACGCAAGGCTAAACTACAAGACGAAACTAGTGGACCCATATCATACCATCATATCACCCATTGACCGTGGACCATGTGCCCTGGTAAGTAAAAGCAGCAGACCCATAATTAGTATTATGAGACCTGGGCTTGTCCGATGACACCTCTGTGAAAAGGGGTCTGTGTTCTATGTATGTACCCGGGATTGACAGAAACATACGTAAGTATTTTATGTACAAAATCTTTTAATTACAATTCATATATACAAATACATTGGTTTCCTGCATTTGTATACAAGATTCATACAATAACCAAG
This sequence comes from Trachyrincus scabrus, assembly GCA_900303215.1. Classification (NCBI taxonomy): domain Eukaryota; kingdom Metazoa; phylum Chordata; class Actinopteri; order Gadiformes; family Macrouridae; genus Trachyrincus; species Trachyrincus scabrus. The sequence goes on along the minus strand of OMNO01039207.1, from coordinate 4,880 downwards.
TAGAAATCTGCTTACATAAAAGATGTACAGTACATTTTTTATATAATTTTCCTAATTCTATTGGATGGAGAAATTGAATGGTTTTGGACTTTGGCTGTGACATATGTACACATGTAAAAAACAGAAAATCAAAACATACATTCACATACACAAACACACACGCACACTTACTTCAATTGCCATAGAATAGAATGTTACATTTTCCTCAACTCTTCATACTTTGAAAGGCCACGATGAACGAAATGTAAAGAAAAAAATAGAGGCCATTTTGGTCAAGAAAGTGTAGATAATAACAACATGCGTGTTGGGGTGGACGGCATCTCCTGCGTTTAGATACATGCAGTTCGCTTCTTCATCAACAGATGGCAGTGCCAGCACTGTAGCCTCTCCGGCTATAAAATAGAATCTTCTCATTTCTTTGTACATTAAAAGGTAGAGTCAGCCACTGCAGAAAAAAAATGAATACAATCTAGTTTTAATGTCTACAATGACCGTTATCCTCCATACACACCACTGTGGTGTGTCTGGTGAAAACACAAACTTCATTAGTTGCACCGATATATAGCCTACTCTTTTTTTGTTTGTTTGTTATCACTGCATTTATATACACTCGCACTGGTAAAACATGCTTTGTGACATATTTATGCTCTCTGGAAATGAATACACATCAAAATGGCCACTAACCAGGGAGCTAAAAAAGAAAAAGAAAAAAGTAAATCTTTCAATATCCAGAAAAGGTTTCCTTCATCTCATCTCTCGTCAAAGGAGAAGAACGTTCAGTACCTGTGGCTGTATTCTGTCTCTCGTAGCGTGTAGGCTATAGGGGAGGGGGAGTTATCGCGATACCGCACAAAACACGGATCACAACCGGCGCTTTTGATACGTTTTTTCGCTGCAGATCACGCTACACTTTAATAATGTGCAGAGAGGAACGATCGCTATGGCGACGGACGGTGCTAGCTTTTCAAATGGATGATGTCATTCCCCCCCCTCCCTCTGCAGCTTCTTAACATGATCACACCTAAAACTTGTGTTTTCTTGACCAGGGTTGAAATTGGCAATGACATAAATAACGATGGCAACTATATAATTAATAAAACATAAATATATTAATAAATAAAATGCCAGAACCTTGAGTTACTGTCTTACAAAAGAAATGCAATGCAAATGTTGGTTTTTTTTGTGTGGAAACTTAACTTAGTCGTTTCACAGAAAAATAAAGAAAAGGCTACTGAGCTAGGTTTTCTTCTATGTCCATACATGGCAAGAGGTGAAAGACACATTCAGTAATTTATAGAATATGAAATAAACAAAAAATCCTTGACTCTTTTGTTTGATCTAAATGGATTGGCACTTTCATATTACTAGTGATCAACGGAGGAAAAAACAAAAGAGGTAACATATTGATTAGTATGCCTGACTTTTAACTAACTTGTAACAACAACAAACACACGTCCAATACATTCCTATTCTTCTCCGACGGTATTGTGCTTAAAAAGGCACGTAAAATGTATTTTTTATTTTTGAAACCTACATAGCTAAGAGTAATAATGTAACTGTAATTCTACGTGTGCCTGGGGATCAGTGCATCAGGAAGGCACAGTTTCAGTGACACTGCTAATGCCACTTCTGCAAACCAGTGTATATATTTATATATATATATATATATATAATCTCCATGTCTCC
>OMNO01039172.1:1544-14045 GCA_900303215.1 Trachyrincus scabrus | reverse complement strand
CTTTATAAGCCTGCGCCAATAACAGGGCAGAGCTAACATTTTCATGAAAGCATGAGCGTATATGTGGCAGTTTCCCCTGCCACATGCCATCTACCATGGCTTTCCAGGGCTTCTCCAACAGCAGGACACAGGCAGATGATTGAACCGGTTTATTGTAAAGGTTGTGGTGGTTTAAACAAGCAGAGCAGATGGTACATGCTAGCGCTCCTCTTGAGTGTGTTTGCTGGTGGCTGGCTTAACCTGTGGGCCTGATTGGCCAATGCCCCACAGGTGTGCAGCCTCACCCAGCCCCAGAGTCTAATCAGTCTGACTCGGACCAGGTGAGGCTGCTTAAACCAGCCACCAACCACACACACTCCACAATCCTTTAATGTGTGCACCAAAATGATGGCTCCGTTCTACAGAACTGAACCGAGCACAGCTCTCTGACCTTACGATCGGCAGGTCGTACGGAAGGCCCAGGCCATATTGGACTGTTCTGTATTGTACTGTTGTTTCATGTCATGTCTGGTATGTTGTCTTTCATGTTGTATTCATGATGGATTGAATGTGTTTTTAATACCCGTCTGCAACCAAATTTCCGCTAGTGGGATAATATATTTGACTTGACTTGACATTTTAGGTTCTGCATACTATAATTGACATAAGTCCCAGCCATAGGAAATAGAAAGGGGCAGGCATACCCTAGACCAGTAAGATTTCAGGGGGGTTGATCCTACGTCACAGACCATGCCCCTAAATGTCAGTCAACATGTGTGGCCGTGGATTCTTCACATTCTCCTTTAGGAACCACATGGTAGGAAATGAGTAGGTCTGCTCTGTCATTGGGAGCGGTGTGTGGGTATACTGCTGCAGGGAGCATGTTCACTGCAAATAGGTTTTAACATTTTACTTCGTAGGACATGTTGACTCAATAACAGGTTTGTTCAACAACAGGTTTGTTTTGTACACAAACAGTTCTGCAAACACACACATAGGAGAGGTGACACACACACACACACACACACACACACACACACACACACACACACACACACACAAAGCTAGAGATGCACAGACAAGAATGGAATCTGACACATCTTGGCTAGACATTGGATCACATTGATTTTCAGTACATTAAATTCACTGAAAACATCTTAAAACTTAAGAGTTTATGTATACATTTTTCACAGACTACCTCTCTCTTTCACCAAACATACAGCCAGGGATTCAGCAAGGGTGGTCTAATCTCATGTTGGCAGTTTGAATGAAACATTCATTACATACTATGTAACTGTAGACTCATGTAAATCCATAGGAATTGCCTTTACTGTAATATGTGATCACATCAAAAGTGCTATGCAGTGTGGAAATGGTGTTATCAGATCACGGGGACATAACACAATCACGCACACATATCACACAATAATGTGTGCGTGTGTGTGTGTGTGTGTGTGTGTGTGTGCATGTGTATTGGTATGCATGTCTGGACAGTAATACAATAGCCATCTTTGAGTGGCCAGAGCCCCCTTCGTTCTACGCACCAGCCGGGTTTAATATAGGATTTCTAAAGTTCCAGGTCCGTTACAGATGCACCGTATCTACCGTGACATAGCTTTAGTCCTGTACTGACACTGGCCTGGTATACTTCCAATTGGCTGAACGAACATCTCAAAGGGCTTCACAGACCCCATGTTCAAATCAAATGGGATATTAAGCCTTAAGCCCTCAATCATACCAGAAAAAGTGCTGCTTACTGCTTACTGAAGAAACTTCCTTTGCAGACTTAAAATATATTGAATTCCAGGAGCCATAGTATATGCCAGGCCTATCAGGTGGTGCATACCAGATATGTTTCTGTATATGTTTGCTCAGCAGTTCCCAGCTCTATGGGCTAACACTAACATGCCTTTTCTGGCCAATAAGTCACGTGATGTGAATAAACCTGACACCACGGCTCGGCCAGCCAGGTGGCAAAGCTGGCGATTTCTGAACCGGGGTGTGTATGTGTGTGTGTGTGTGTGTGTGTGTGTGTGTGTGTGTGTGTGTGTGTTCTTACCTGCACAGAGGTCACATGCACACAGCCTGACAAAGCCCATTGGTGCTAGCGAGGCCATACGAAGCGGAACAGTGGAGACACATGAGAACTTATTCTTCTTTTCCTCGCGTTCACGCCCAGAGGGCTGCTGTCACCCTAGCCTGAAGTCAAGCTTAAATGGAGCTGTCCACCGTTACACTGATTCTGGTTACGGAGCCACAGGTGTATCGGATGCATGTCAAGCCATTAATTGCACATCGAGGTGTGAGCTGCATGTTCCCATCACATGTCTGAATTCCATCTTGGATTGCGTGCCGGGTTGTGTTCTGGCAAGAAGATTACTATATATTACTATATATTACTGTATACTATTATATGTAACTATACCCATCATACTAACACAGCGATCACCGGCTAATGTTCCAGTAAGTGTATCATCCACATTGTAATGTACAGTCCCTTGATGGTCCACTGAGCACTCACATCCACTTACTGTTTATCAGACTTAAAGGTATATTGTGTGGCCATTATATTGATATCAATATCACACACAGAACTTATTTTTGTGTTTATCTTATTTTAACTGTGAGCGAGACAGAGAGAGAGAGAGAGAGAGAGAGAGAGAGAGAGAGAGAGAGAGAGAGAGAGATACTGGAAAGACTGGAAAGACTGGAATCTGACACATGTTGGCTAGACATTGGCCCCACGTTGACTTTCAGTGTAAACTTCAGCAAATGCAAAGCATTTGTGTCAAGTACGACAGTAAGTAAACACCTGTTCACTTTCGATTGAAAAGAAACGTAAGTGAAGACCCCCCCGCGTCTTACTCGGTGAAGGGAGGGGAGGAGCGGAGGGGCCCCGCCCTGTTTTCTTCTTCTCGTCTGAATAACAAAGCTGCGTCACCGTCCAGGAGGAGCAACCGTTCAATCATAGCCAAGCCTCGATGACGGTCGTTCACTTCTTCTCGCCAGTTTTCCCACTTTAAGGACGGTCGGTCGTGTGGCGATACGTCGATATCGGTGGTTTCCTTGAGACCAGGGACCATCTGCTGGTCGTGTCTCGGTGGTTTCCATGAGACCAGGGACCATCTGCTGGTCGTGTCTCGGTGGTTTCCTTGAGACCAGGGACCATCTGCTGGTCGTGTCTCGGTGGTTTCCTTGAGACCAGGGACCATCTGCTGGTCGTATCGTAAGAAACCTGAAGGTATGTTCTTGTTCATGTCATACTTGATATACTGCGCTCCACACGGAGGTAAGCTAGTGCTAAATTCACTTTTATAAAGTTTTACTTTGGTGCGCAGACATTCAGTGGTTAATATCATAACAATGGTTAATTGTTATGATAATGAGCTGAGCGGAGAAAAAAAAAGTACATTTGTTAAGGCGCTTTAAAATGTTTAAAACCCTAACTTACTAAAAAACCAGCCCTAACTTACTAAAAAACCAGCCCTAACTTACTATAAAACCAGCTCTAACTTACTTTAAAACCAGGCCGTCCTCCCCTGGCACAGCTGTGGTCTGTAAGGTCGCCTGCACTGAAATGACGAAGTCAAATCAAACGTTAATGACATGTGCTTCCACATGAAACCTCTCTTTGGGTGCCTTATATGTTAATGTAGACTAAGCCATGACATGTGCTTCCACATGAAACATCTCTGGGTGCCTATGTTCCCTTCGTAGTGTTTCGGGTTGTTTAGCGAGTCGTGGTCGCCGCCTGGTTCTCCAACCACCTCCACTGAGCGACGTGGTGCTGCTCAGTTGGTTCGACTGAGACGTTGAGTGCTTGGTTATGTAGGCCTGGACCTGGGTGTAGGTTATGTAGGCCTGGACCTGGGTGTAGGTTATGTAGGCCTGGACCCGCTGAAGGGAAGGCCTTTTACGATAAGATGAATGTGAATCCACCGCGGGCATAGAGCCAGAAAGATATCCTCGGTGTAAGAAGCATATTATCTAGGCCTACTTACAGAATATTATGTCATTTTATAGTGAAACTAAAGAATATGTAGCTGTTGGCTACATCATGTTGATTATATACAACAACCTTTTGTCCACTTGAAACTATGAGAATGTGTATTTATAGAAAGGTGTGTGTGTGTGTGTGTGTGTGTGTGTGTGTGTGTGTGTGTGTGTGTGTGTGTGTGTGTGTGTGTGTTCAAATAGGTGCTTTATAATGTATATTAGAATAATGGAGTTTCTTCTGGCGGTGTGTTATTGGCTTGAGTCGTCCGTTTGTATGTAGAGCTATAACATGGAAACAGGAATAGATATAAATAATATAACTGGAATAGAGAAAATGTTCTATGTTTAGCAAATTAGTGTGTGTCAGTGCCTGAAGCATTTGTAGTCTGTAATTTGAACACAGAATAGCTCATCTGCTGTATATGTCTATTGTATACAAAATGGATTCCACTCTAAGAACCTGTGTGAATTTAATTTGTCAGCCAACAAAAGGGCGCCAACATGAAACGTCTTCATCCCCCACCCTTGCTCTCCTGATATTGGTTCATGTTTGACTATTGTCTGCAGTGCAGCAATGTAGTACGTGTGGTTACTCGGCCTAAGGATTTTGCAAACTGCCTAAACAATAAACCATTTCAGAATAAAAATCACTTCTGACCTTGTTTACCTCTAGATTTGTATCCCAAGAACTGACACGGCTTTCACAAGTTGAGAGGTTTAGGTTTAGAATAGACGGATGATTTGACTAAAGTTAATTTATTTTTTTTTTTCTTTTTCTGTAATTATAATTTGTCTTCTATAATTTTAAATTAGAATCTAACCACATCATGACTTAATATATTCTGTAACAGCAGTTGTTTGGCTTGGTCAAATGTAGCATTTAATTTAAAGTAAGTGTTAGGTACTCAATTGCCAATCAAATCCTAAAAGATCAAATTACCTTTTATCCCACCCTGATATAATTTTTTTTTATTCAAGAAGCGTTGTGTTTGTATGGAAAAAATATCACCACATGCCAGAAGTCTAATGGAGACAAATTGATTTTATGGTCAATTGTATATCCTGTTCACTTATCCCATTTCAGTAAAAGTTTCCAATCAGATCAGTACAGCTGATAGTCATTGTAGAGCAATGAGCAGTAGTAGGTAATAATATAATCTTGGATCCAGCAGTCCTACTATGTTATAGCAGAACTTCTGGGGGGAGACGCCACAGAGTCTGGGCCGGAAACCAACAATGCAAGGGTGGAGTTGAGTGGGGTGGAGTTAAGCCTTGTTTCCTGTTTCATAACGGTAACAAGAAGAAAACTCATTTGCGTGAGCGGATGAAGCTTTCAGAAGGTGTTTTTAATAAGTGTATTTCTACAATGGCCAGTCTCCACTGTGTTGATTTGAAAACAGTTTTTTACAGTTTACTACCGCTGGCCGAGTTTGTGTTCACCAATTACGCGCTTACAGATCCCCGCCTCCAGCAACATGATTGGTCGAAACAAATCTGAAGCAAAAGAAAGTGAAACGCCTGTTCACCCAGATTTGAGCTTGTCTGCCATCAGACTTCTATTAATCTACAGTCTGATTTGTGAAACTAGTAACACAACTACAAATAACGGTGATGATGGTAACGGCATGATGGCTGTAATGATGAATGATGATAAACACTGTATTAAGGCCAAATGAACGAGGGTTTTTCTGTAAATAGTCTAGTTTAGCAAGGAACACCTACTTGTGTTCCTTGCATTCTACTCGGTCAATGACTCGCTAATCATGTGCACGCAAGAGATATAGGCTGTTTGTTTGTCCCCGTGGCGCAACTATGTTGTGTGATTAGGTTATGCATGTCAAAATGATCTTGGCATGCATATCAAAAGATGTATTTATTTAACAATGGCCAAGAAAAGCAAATATGGATCCCTCTAAAGGACAAAGAGCACAACTCTTTGTAGCATCTTGGTGATGTTGTCAACGTGTTGCGAGGCCATAGTATTTTCTTAGCTGCATAATGAATTTCATTACAGGCTTCCATTATTCCTCTCGCCTTAGTTTTGACCATACTTACTATAATTGGCACCAAAAATGTTGTCGTAAAAATATATAACAGTAATAATTGGATCGAAAGAGTTACCGGTAACAAGTACAAATAACAACAAAATAATAATTTAGAAGATGTTGTACTTATCCTTATAAGTACAAAGAATGAGACCAAATTTCCAGTGTAGAAAAAGGGACATCCTTCAGGAGGAGAACAGCCAAGCTCCTCTCCTTGCCAGGCCTCGGAGCCATGGCTCCTGTTGTTTAGCTAACCCTAACAACTTGTCACACGCCATCCTTCACTACCATTACTTACTGCATATGTTGTACTGTATCCAGTATTGAATTAGCTTAGCATTGCACATTTTGCCACTCCTTTTTTAGTTGTATCTATATTAGAGTATTGTCTTTCCAAAAATATAGCTTGTTGCATCTAATCCTTGCTTACTTTTTGATTTGCATGAAGTCTTCCAAGTATTCCCAGGATGGTTACAACAAGGGTGTGTACATACACACCCTTGTTGTAACCATCACACACACACACGCACAGAGCTTTTTTTTAGAGAGACACACACACACACACACACACACACACACACACACACACACACACTGTGCTTCTGCTGCCTATTGCCTAAACACACACATTATGCCTGTGTCTCCTTACTGTATTTACTTGACGGCAACAGACAGTAACATCCTGTCTCCGTCCCTTCATCTTGTAGTCTGCCTTTTGGCGGTGGTTCCGTGTTTGCCAGCAGATGTCTCTTGTGTTTTGTCATGTCACGGAGGCCCTGTGTTCTCCATCAAAACGGCAGGCTAATTCCACTCTCAAAATAACCTGAGCTGCCATGTCCAGCCTGCCTTAACACGTCTAGGGGCTGAGTGGCGACATTCATATCAAAAAGACTAGGCAGTGTCTAATCCACATAACTGTATGGGTGGCAAGAATCTGCAACATTGCATGTGTCTTGATACAGTCCTTATTTAATATAACACACAACAGTACAATACAACCCTGAATATAACAATATTTTGAAGGTTTAGTTCCATTGGATCTATACAACAAGACAAAATATGGCAGCAGTTGTATTGCTCTGTACAATCTCACTCAATATGATGAAACAAAACAATTTACAATACCAATACAAGGTAGCACTCTGTAGGTTGAACTTGAGACAACAAACGGTAACCGTTGGGAAAAAATACATAAATTACAATTATGAATTGGATGCATGATGGATGTTACTGATTTTTATTATTGAAAAACAGAATTTTATCAATCTCAAGTTTATCAATATGTGCAACTGGCACTCAAGTAACTTCTATTGGACAGACCAGAAATGCGTTTTGGAAAGATATAGGCCTAGATCTGAGTTAATGTCTGGCATTTAGACATACCCACAATGCACTATTTAAGAGCCAGTGGCAAGTCCACCCTTAAGTGATTTAAGTACTTCACTCATGAATTTAATGTTCTTTCATGATTCCTCAAATATAGTCAGGGTCCTAGGAAGTTTAACTTTTTTTTCAAGCTTTGCACCCTTCTCACCTTTATGGAATCTCACAGTAAAGGTAAAAGTACATTAAACATTACTGCTTAATCTTAATTACTGCTCCAATATTTGGGTGTGTATGTCAGACTTTATCTTGAGTAGTTTTAAGTGACAAGTTCTTGTTGATAACAATAACTTCCATTCGATTATATTTCCATCGGATGGTCTGACAGGGATCAGCGAATCCGATTTAAAGAGCCAGAGTTTCATTCCAGAAGAGTATGCCAGTGTTCAAACCAACAGTCTTCCACACAACCCAACAATAATCATTTTAAAATCAAGTTCTATTCTGTTCATATCAATGGCATGTCTACTAGGGGTGTATGAAAAAATCGATTCACAATTTTATTTCTCTTCCTTTTGTCTCAGGTTTGCCTTTGTGTGTTTGTTATTGCTCAGTTGATCAGTTGATATAACTTTTTCAAATATAAAAACTACGAATCGAACCATACATCTTATACACTACTCTGCTTTCATGCCATAATCAATCAATGCCGCCTTTCTTAGCACACAGCGGACCGGACTAGATCCTGAAATTAGTACCCCTATGTACTGAATTGAGAATCAATTTTGAATTGGCAACTGAGAATCGATTTTGAATCGCATCGTGAGATACCGAAAGATTCACATCCCAAATGTCTACCTGGAAATGTACCAGTAATGTACATGTTGGATTACTGTCTAACACAGATCAGTGTATCAGTAATCTATGCTTTCAGTGTAACAATACCGAAAAAACCAAAAATATGTTTTTGTTTTGGGTAAATTGTCACGTTTTTGCCATTTGGGATATGTAAAGGGAATAATGAGTCTCAAAGTCTTTACTTGTTATTATGAGCATACGCTATTACTGACACGCGTGTATTTGTACGTGTTCATTTATCTCAGTGGCTCGGTGTGAATAGTGGTGTGTACTTTAGACATTTGGTATCCAGGTACCAACTCAACGTGTTTTCCTGTATCACACACCACGGGTTATCTTTGGCCTCTTGTCTATTTTCACTGTCCCTCAATCACTCCGTCTTTAAACGTACCATACCAGGTTGAATCTGCACACAAGAAAGCATCCAAACCGTGTGTTTGCAGTGACTTACTTTTCTACTAATGCTAAGTTACTAATGTAAGGTTTTTATTGTAAATTATCATTGTAAATAATCTTGCTGTCCCACTGTGGTTTCTTTTAGATTAGAAGTTGTTTTGATCCCCAGCGGTCTGATTCAGTTGTGAAATCTGGCAGGTTGCTGTTGCCTTGGTTAGCGAACGCATGCAGTTCACAGGGCATGGCTTAAAGCTCATTTCTGAACCCTTTTTGTCCAGTATGTCACAACCTCTGCCTCAAATTTTGCAACACAAGTGTACGTGATCCCTTCTAAAGAAAAGCACAGACAAGTTTGCTCAACCTTGTTGTTTGTACAGCATTTGGATACCATAGCCATTTTTAACCAAAGTTTTCCAGACAATATATGGAATTCCACCCTCTTAACCTGTCTTTGTCCTATAGGTCAACCATTTCCCTCGATCTATTCCTGTCGTTGGTCTATCTGTGTTGGGGATGAACTTTGTTTTGGAGTGAAGATTGACTAGCTGAGTGATATGGAGGCCTCATCAGAACAAAGCATTCTACTTGTCGACCTATCCTGTCCCCTTTGGTGTTATTCACACTTTGAAATGTACACTTCCACAGATATGACCCTTCAAAGCATTATGTCTTGCATTTTAGCAGAGTGACAAGACACTACAAGAACAGGATTCTGATTCTGTGTTTTGATGGGCCCCTGTAACCCCTGCATAATATCAATATATATTAAAATGTCTTTCATCATATTCGCCCAGGGCCATCAGTTGATTATAAAACAAGCTACATTTTTGGACTATACATTTGTTCTGGGTTCATTGATTTAAGTGGAGATGATGCATTTCCTTGTGACACACAGGACAGATGAACTGCTGCCAGCATTCCAACGTCTAGCCCACCCCCTACGAGTGATGCATCACATTAGCTTGGGTTACACTGTCATTTTGTAGCATTTACACTTCTTGCCAGGACGAGTCAAAATATAAATATAAAGAGTGTTATGTCCCTAATATGGTAAATGATGTCCTCTGAAGCACACATATACTTATACGCGAGAGCTGTATAAGTTTGGTTTGTTCTCTTCTTTGTTGTTCTTGCCCATATATAATTTGGCTTGTACGTTAACCCTCTACCTATCTGTTGACATTTTCACACAACGTCCCCAATGCATTAATGATTAACTTCTCCCAGTTAACTGTTTTGAGGCAAACCCCCATCCTGAATGAGCAATTCTCATGTCCATACTACGTTTTAAATTCGATGGGTACTTCATCCCTGCATGGGGGGGAAATTGAGTTTACATTTTGTCCTTGTTACATTTTGACATTTTATGTTGTCTGATGCCTGCATCATAGACAAATCACCATCTTCAAATCTCTTGATTTAAAAAATATATATATATTTCGTCCACAAAATGTTTGTTAGGAATCTGCTTTTGAAATGACCAGGACAGAAAGCGGTGTGGTTTATGCCAGATAGGCACTATGGCCTCTCTCCTACCTATTCACAAAGTTAGCAGCAGCATGGCTAGTTTGAATCCCTTGTGTGAATTTCCTTTGAGAAAGCAAGTTGGGGAATATTGTTTAATGTTCTTCAACAATTGCCTTTTACATAACTAACGCAAACCAATTGTAATTTCTGATCATATTGGTACCAAGGGATGCCACTTGCAATAGTTTATATGATAATTGAGAGCAGCTGGCATTCATTTAATGTTCACAAACAGCAGTTGGAATGACCTGTTGTCCCTGCAGTTTTACAGAAGTGTTCCAGTGCTCATTAAGTATGCTTTAGTAATGCAGCAATTTTAAAAATGTAATGCTTGTGCTCATTTCCCTGAAATGACGAGGTCGTAATGGTGCAATGCATGAACCAACATGCTTGAATTCGAACGAACAAAAAAATGCTTGCAGAACAAGCAAGGGTGGATCATGTTTTTGCCAACTGAAATAAAATGCAAATCTCAAAGTAGGCTTAGGGTTGCTATCCTGAATACAGATACGGGTCTTTAAAGGTGTAGGTGGGGGTCAGGGATCAGATGCCTACAGATAGGCTGCAGACATTGTGGCTTGAATCCAGAATGCTTCAGTTGGAAAGGCGAACTCCCTAGCCACTGCACTATCCTGTCCCATACTCTGCTTCCTCTTATGGGCGTGGCCTCACGCACACGCTGATCAAACATACTGTTTGCAAACCATATTCCCTGCATCTGCCTAGTGCGGCGGACAGTAGAGGCCTATGGCTCCCGAAGTCTTCCAAAAGAGCCGCATTTGCAAAAATGTAGAGCTAAAATGGCAGGCATGGCTGGAGCTTGGCACGGAGGTTTTAATATTATAATGTTATTTCTGGAAGAATATTGAATTAGAGACTGTAGTGCAGGTGCGTCGGAGTATGATTCATCAGAGAGATCAGTCTGACGAAGGTCTTTGACTGAAATGTTACCACAAATAAAGGTGTTTCATTGTAAGCTGGGAGAAAATACTAAATGTTTTCTTATGTTTTAACATGTAACTTCATAAATTATGTAATTGGCTAGCCTCTGCTAACCCCAGTACTCACATTTTCTCTCTCTCTCTCTCTCTTGCTCTCTCTCTTTCTCTCCCCCCTCCTCAAGGAAAGGATCCATTCAGTCATACCCGAACCCCCGTTGCCCATCCTCTCATTGGCTGCTTTCCCCAATGGGGGTGGAGCTCAGCATGGGGTAAGAGATAAGAGAGGTAACACTGCACACCTCAACAAGACAAGCTAAGGAAGCCTGGTCACCCAGTCAGAGGTAAGATCACGCACACACATCATACACACATAGACAGAGAAGACCCGCTTTCAACACACATGGCCCTATTAACTCTGGCCATATTAATCCTGGTAAACCAAACATGCAGACACAATAACCCACAGGGAGACAATGAAGTTGTAGATTGGATGCAAATTGTGATTCATCAACGCTGTGAATAAAGTAGGTAGTGACGGACATTGTGTGTATTTATCGAATACACACATGTGCATTCGATAAATCCTTAAACTTGTAGCTCTTCAGCAACCCCAGTACCCCCTTGGAGAGTCACTGCTTCACCTGAAATGGCCTCTCAGGGATCAGGGACTGATCAAACAGACATTGACACGATATACTCATTTTCAATGTATTATTTTATAAGCTGTGACCCATATCGTTTTTTTTTTTATTGAGCAAAGGTTCACTGGACATGTTCGGCTTACTTCATCTGTAGGAATTGATTGTTTTCAAACTTTCAAACTTGAATGCAACTGACTTGAATGCAACCTTGGTGATTGTTTTCAAACTTGAATGCAACTGACTTGAATGCAACCTTTGTGACAATGCCATGTTTGATAAGGAACAGGTTATTGGAGTTGCTATTGCTGATTGGCTTGTGTTGTGTTAGTCTTTAACTAGATCAAAGTCCCCCTACCGCTCACGGTGGATAGGTAGCTTAAGGGCACTCTTAAAACTATAGTTGATTCCCACTGTACATTCAGGTGGAAACATGACCTGTAATTGGATTTAGCAAATATTGCATGTAATGTTTTTCGTGTGTATGATATCATGGAGCCTGGTGCTTTTACCAGATTATGAAGGGTTAAGATATAGAGGCTTTACCTCTGATCCTCAATCTATTGCAGCGACAATGCTGCGGATGATGCTATAGTGAGTAGAGATGGTGTAGTGTAGATTAGCCTCGTGGGTATTTGTACAGGAAAGGTTGTTTTGCCATTATTTGACACCCCATAAACACCCCCAAAAGTTCAAAGAAAAACGTCCCAAAAGACTCATAGCCATCGCCAGTAGGGTGGATTATTCTCACGTTTTCCCTCGTAATGGCTCCTACCCACTAGGCGACAAAGTTCAAAC
>OMNO01038997.1:2132-14927 GCA_900303215.1 Trachyrincus scabrus | reverse complement strand
TGGACGTCTATTGGCTGTAGGGCGAAACGGTACACTCTACTCTGTCCTCTATTCTACTCTATTGCTCTCTCCTCTCCTCTACCCTCCCCTTGTTCTCTATTGCTCTCTCCTCTCCTCTATCCTCTTGTTCTCTACTCTATTGCTCTCCTCTCCTCTACTCTACTCTCCTCTTCTCCTCTCTATTGCTCTCCTCTCCTCTCCTCTATCCTCCTCATGTTCTCTACTCTATTGCTCTCTCCTCTCCTCTACTCTACCCTCCTCTTGTTCTCTACTCTATTGCTCTCTACTCTACCCTCCTCATGTTCTCTACTCTATTGCTCTCTCCTCTACTCTCCTCTACCCTCCTCATGTTCTCTACTCTATTGCTCTCTACTCTACTGTACCCTCCTCATCTTCCGTACTCTATTGTACCAGACGGAGATTGCAGGGAGATTCAAGATTTAATTTATTGTGTCTGTATTTCACACATTTGAGGTGTATTACGGCAGGGTCTCAGACCTGACCCACACACAAGTCTGAACAAACCGACGCCCAATATTCAAACAGTATGGGTCTGTTTTCTTTTAAATGAGATAATATCTGATTCTGTTGTTGTGACTACACAGCAGTAGTAGGCCTACGGCTATTAAGTAGAATGACGTCGTGTACATGGTAGGACTCTCAGAGATGTCTCGTAACAGTGGAACGTCTTCATGGAGCATCTTCATCCACAACTCTACAAACCGCTGGTATCAGGAACCATCCAGACACCTGTTCTCTTGGGAGATGCACTGGAATGCCTTGCTATTATCTTCCCGTGTTTTGTATCCTTTAGATAATCTAGAATTGATGATGTTAAATTCTATCCAATCTGTGAATTGTAATAAAGCCAGACATTTAAAATGACGATAAGGTTGATAATTTTTAGTAGTGTTTTACTGTTTTCTACAAGTATTGATTTGTAAGATATCAACGCTAATTCTAATGTTTAGAATAAATAATTTAATTTTGAAGGGCTTTAGGAGGCTGATTTCACACAGGCATACAAATAAATACAAATTATACCAATTTATGGTTTAATTCGGCTTCTTTGAACAGAATCTTTGAGACGCCAGTAAGAAGATCATCAAGAAGCTCTTGATGATTAACCAAAACGGCAAACATCTCTAGGTAAGCCTTTTCAGAGATGCAGGAGATCAAATCTTATTCCCACGACATAAGTCAGTGGAGTTCAACTCGAATTGTGTCACATTGAAAAGTAGGCCGAAAAAATGAAATATATTGAATTAGGCGGCCAACCATTTGTCAACTCTTTTCATAGTGCTGCATACTAAATATGTAAAGAGATGTTTTACCAGAGCTGCTAAATGACTGCTTTAGGGTAATCAACGTGGGGTTGCTTCCAGGTTATTTGCATAGCGGGGTGTATTATAGTTTCAGTATAATGAGTTTTATATATTATGGAGACGGCAATGTAGTGCCGGTCCTAACTGTGACAATATTTAACATTTGGGCTACGAGATCACATGACGGAATTCGTTGGATGGCGTATTAATGTATTGAGGAAGTACACGTGTATGGAATGCAATACAGAACCTGAATATGTCCTATTCAGATTAGGCAGATCTTGACATAAGTATAAAGGCGTATAAAATAACGACTTTCAGTGATCTATTAACCTCACTCTCATCGTTAGTACACATCCGTATTTCTTCATTCATACTACAGCCAATCAGCACGCGTTTCCTTTTTCCAGCTCGGCGAATCACCTCCGTCCACGAGGTGCAGATGGTGGGCGTGCACGATTTTTTCTGATGAACATTTAGCGCGTCCAATGAAACGCTGAAAATTGACCCGAGCCGTCGAGATTGCGGCGCGCTGGACCAATCGGAGATAGAGAGAGGCGGTCCTAGAGCTGTGCAGCGACTGCCCCAAATCCACACGTGATCCCACAGTAGTTCCAGGTGGTCACATCAGAGAGCCGGAGGTACGTAATGACACAGAAATGTCACTTTTTTTAACCTACTTTCATTCAATAGCGACCCATTAAACAATTGTGATTGATCCTACTTGCAGCACATAGACTACACAATTGGCGGCTTATTGTGGGTGTTATTTAAAAGCGGGCTATTCTCTCGGGCTGCCAGGCTAACTGTAGCTAATTACGAAGGCTAACATTTGCCTTACGAAGGCAAATGTTGGCTAGAAGATGTGGATAATGTCCGCTTTTTAGCCATGTATTTTATGCTCTTTAGGTTTGAATGAAATGTGTTTTAGTTTCGAGGCAGTGCTAACAAACTGAGGGAAATGACGGATGGTTAAGCAGGAGAGAGTTAGCTGAATGGTAGTAGGTTAGCCAGCCGTGGAATAGCTAACTTGTACAGAAATATCTCTTCTCGATCAGAGCTCCTTTGGGTGTACGGCGACTTTTTATGAATGCATAAAGAGTAGGGATTGTCCATGCTGATGCTGTTGGATAATCAAAGTTGTCTGAACTTAAAATATCTCAAGAATTTGTGGGTAGGGTGCAAATCCCTTTTCCAAATCCTCTCGCAAGCTTAACCTACTCATAATCCAAATGAATGGGCCCCGCAGTCACCGGGACCCTCGTTTATTCAACACTGTCCATAACACGTTGTTCACAAGTTAGGCCTGAAGTAGCTGATCTGATGTACCCTTTTGTCTTAAATCTTCGATCTGGAACATTGTCTATTCCGAAGGTTTTCATTTTCAGTTAATAACAGGTATTTCAGGTGAGGCCGGTACTTGTCAGACCAGTTTGACACACTGTTTATTTACTAGTAACAAAATGTGGAGCCAGATATATGGCGGAGACGGTCGTTGTGATCCAACGACCTTTACCCTTTTTGCCATTTAACTGATGACAACTATATGGTTAACTAGTGTTTAAATAGTAACTTTCCATCATTTGTCAATATGGCAGTCTACTCTTGGCTCGACAAATGTGTAACGCATCCATTAGTAATTTAATGTGACAGAGAGAATGTGCTTATGTCACTTCACCATTATCAAGTATTATCTGATCCAGATGTTTACCTGAGGCTGTTTTAAGTAATGGTTGAGCGAGGGAATATTATGGGATATTGTCTGTTAACAGCCTGGAGCCTTGCATGCACATTAACACAGCTGGGATGATTGACAGTTCCCCTGCCTGAAGACTGGGCTTCAGGCAGATCCTCACATGAATGCATGTAACCCTGTCAAGAGTGATGGCGAAATACCCAGGCTCCCATGCCTGCCTTTCCCCTAAACACAGCATGCCTTCTGGGAAGAAGGAAGACATTGAAGTTTGTTTTCGCTTTTTCCATTCGTAGTGTTGGGTTTTACTTTTGACCCCCATCCCCCGCCCACTATCTTGCTTTGCTGATGCACCCCTCCCCCTTCGTGTAAATATTCCCCCCTGCTCTCAATTGGCTGCCTAAACTGTCTAGCAATTAATGGCATTGTTGTAACGTATGTATCTGTAGCCTAAATCTTTGTTACCCGCCATGACCCGCATGTCCAGTTTGGGCAGATCCGCCCCACGTGCTGGCAGGCTAACTTAGGTTCCCCACTGGGTTTCTCCTGCCGTGGCTAGCCCTGACGGTGGGGGTTTTACAGCCAAGAGAGACTGAGATAAGATTAGGTGGCCTTCTTTCCTCCAGGGACATGTTGTGGTGGTGTTGCCAACCGGGACAACTCCTGAGAGGAGGAGGAGGAGATGGTGGTGGTGGCAGCGTTAATACTGGCTCCTCCACTGCGAGTGTACAGGTGGTGGTGACACCAACCAAAGTGCATTTGTTAGCATATCGTAGTGGTTGGGTGGGAGGGGGGTCTCATTAAGTTGGCATGTTCTCCCTGTGTTAACATACTGGTTTAATCCGGGAAGTCCAGTTCCCATAGAAAGATATGCAACAAGACCAGGAGTGTTCCTGGGAGATGGGAACAGAGCCAGTTTCCCAAGGGGTCGGGGCAAAGGGTTTACATTGACAACCAGATCAATCATTTGCTAGTGTCCCACCACATCTCTTTTTTCGCCCCACTTACGTAAAATTTGCCTCAAACAGACCCAGAAACAGACAATGCTTTACTGTTTGTTGACAGATATACAGTATACTTGCTGAAACACATTGGCTTGATAAAGACAGGTACTCGCCATGACTCTATGCTGGGACCTTACTGTGTGAATAAGAATGAGATGTGGTGGAGGAATATGAAATTGCACTGACAGACGGAGATGATTTAGTATTTTGCAACAATTGGCTTAAGATAAGTGCAGGTTGGTAATTGGAATGCTGCGGTATAAATTAGCCGCGATGCCCTGGCCTGTTGGGCTATCCAGGCATGTTAATCTCATGTTGCCTAAGCTCATTAGCCTGGCAGCGCGCTGTGTGTGTGATATGTGTGACAGGCTAACACATGGGTGCTAAGCTGGATGGTAGATGCGAGATGTGCCGGCTTGTTAGTGTCAAGAGGAGACTTTGTAGTCCTTTGTAGTGTTGTTTTAAGGTTAGTGGAGGAGATCAAGAGGAGACTTTCATGGGACAGTGCTGGGTATTGATTTCTTAGACGTTGGAACTATAGGATTCCTGAAGTATTCCCTTGTAGTGTTATTTTAAGGTTAGTGGGTTTGTGTGTGTGTGTGTGTGTGTGTGTAATGAGTAACGAGTAACCTTCCTACTCTATAGGGCCATAGTGTTGTATGAGCTGGTGAATGGACTTCAAAGGGTGTCTGTGTGTGTTCTCAGGGTGCCCAAATGTTAATTCCATAGGGACTAATCTCATTAGGGGTAAAAGGGGCTGACGCAGTGTCCTCAGGTTTATGGTGCTGTGGAGGTCTGTGGCCACATCCGGTATGCACCACCGTGCCCCATATTAGCGTTGGTGAAGTGGATCTGGATTCACAATACTTTATTCTTTTAGATTGTCACAATTGCTCCACTCAAGATATAAAATAACAAAGTACAAATATAAAGCACATAAATACACAGATACACACAAAAATGTACATACAATAAATGATGGCGTTTTGTGTTTGCTGTAAAACATGGTATTACGCCATAGATGGCAGGTAGGACGGTCTCCTAGTCTGATCAGATCCGATCAGCTACAAATCCATACAGCTGTGAATCAATGCCGCTCCCATATCCACAGTTCATTATCATGTTAATGAATATCTGAACAAAACGCCCCCCACCCTGCCACAATTACAGACGAACGTGCTTGTCCGTCTATAGAGCTGAACAAAACATTAAATCAATATCGGTATCTCTGAATCTCTGTCTGGATATTGCAGACAGAGATTTTGGTCTTGTAAAAATAATATGATGCTGTGTAAATGTTATCTGTTCTGGGTCTTAAACCCATTACTGTGAAGTGATTTCCTGGGTTTCCTCGCCAACAGAAATGCTTGCTTGGTCATGGCTTCCATATAGTTTTTTTTTTTTTTTTTTTCATATGTGCAAAAACCGGAATGTCCCCACGTTATCCTAAAAATATGATGCTATCGCATCCCCAAGAGTGGTTTTCTTCTCCCCATCTCTTATTGGTTAAAAAGCCTTACATCCCCTCTTGCCCACCATCAGGACCGACTCGCTTGGCCACAACCAGCAGCATCTAACGAGCAGATATAGGGATAACAAACTCTCTGAGCCCATAGTGGTCCTAAGCCCAGCTCATCAGCTCAAACTGAATATTCAATCCACCCTTTTTATGTTTCACCAAGACTAGAAGCATTCATAGTGGATCAAGATATTATTTAGGGAATCCAGTCATGACTTTCATAGGGTTCCTGGCCTTAGCTTTCAATCTAATTAGGCGGTGTTCTCCAATGTGATGGTTGTTTAATAAAAATAAATCTCTCCATTTAAAATGGCTTCATTAGCATTGGAAATGAGACATTTACATTGCCAAACTGCACGGATAATTAAACTTGGGGAGAACTAAGAATGTAAGATGCTCTTTCTCCAGACCATGGCGCAGAAGTTGAGGCTGTGCATCGTTGCTGTTCTGGCTGTGGCCCTGATGAGCCTAAGTCTAGCCCAGGGGCCCACGGAGGAGGACCTGGTGGAGGACATCCTTGGAGACGAAATGGACGTTGAGGACGACCTGGACCTGGGCATTGCTGGAGACGATGAGGAAGAGGAGGCGGAGATAGAGGAGAAGGAGGCGGAGCCGGCTGCCCCGGTGGTTCCTAAAGTACGCAACCTCTCGTCTCTACCCGTGTCTTTTCCTGAGGAAAATTAAAATGATACTATTATTAATATTATATAATAGATATTATTAATACTTTATTACTATTAAAGACTGAGTAATACAGTCCTGCTTCCATAACATGCAGTTACAAGCCCATACACAAATAAAATAAAATACAAACAATGTCATTGCTCCATAGGGATTACAACTACTTCCTGTTTAGCCTAATGCTATAATACTATCTCAACCAAGACCCCTGATTGTCTCGGCTGGTAAGGGGTTTACCGTGAAGCTGTCATTGGACCAGTGACTCAGCATTCTCCTTTGTATGTCTCTTCCTGCTTTCTGTTGTCTAGGTGACCTACAAAGCACCAGAGCCAATGGGGGAACATTTCTTTGCTGAGTCATTCGACCGGGGGACACTAGACAGGTGAGCACCCATTCATGTCTGCACTCTGTCGCCATCTCCTAGTATTGGTCTACCGATTTAAGTATGACATACTACATTGATGCAACCCCTTTCTGTTCTGGGAGTTATTGTTTTAATGGCAGGTCAACTGTCTACCGTGACTGGTCTAGATGTGGTTTTGATCTTCATTTTTATTAACTAGTTAGTGTTTTAAAATGCACCTGAATAAAGAAATTGAGATTTGTTTGATTAGTCTGTCAGGGAAACATCTGAGGATTTGCGCACGCACACGCACAGCTGAAATAACAAATCAAAAACCCAGAACAAAATAGCAAATCTCTTTAACCCTTCAACACGTGTTGTTTTTCTAATAAAGTTGGGACCGTTGTTTTTCAAAACGCAAATCAAAGAGCCGAAATTGGTTTTTCTCAGACAGTCGATACTGTATTTGTAACCAGTCTCCCCATTTACGAAAGGATTAAACTCTTGTGAAAACGTCAATAGCAGCGGGGGAGCGTTTGATTGGCTGATAATGAATGGTGCCAGACACACGGCGGCATCTGAATGTGTAGATAATATGAAATGAATGCATAGCAAAACCCAAGCTAATCCTAGAACCTTCCCCTTAATTACATTTCACTATGGGGATCCACACAACTGACTCAGTTGTGTGGGCCACACACTGCAAAACACTTCCACTGTCAAGCAAGGTTAAAACCATAACGCGGTCTATACTCGCTGTCCTTCAAATGCTATCAAAACACTGTATTAAGAAACCGGTGTCCCACTCTCCCACAGTGGCCGGGTGCGGTTCCAATAAGGTTCCTCTTTTCTATCTCGCTTCCAGCTTTGGTTGGAGTTAGCAGAGTAGATGACGGCCGGAACAACTTCTTGTTGCGGTGGATGTGATGATTCCGACGTGTCGGAAAAGCATAGCCGCTCTGTTTTAGTGTGTATTGATTTTACACTGATCTAATGAAACGCGCGGATGATGTCATTGTAATGAAGTGTCCCTGTCTCTGATTGGTTCACAGCTGGGTCCTGTCCAAAGCCAAGAAGGAGGACATAGACGAGGACATCGCCAAGTATGATGGTAGGCCATGGAGTCAATCAATCATCAAACTTTATTTATATAGCGCACAACTGCAACACAAAGTGCTTAACCAGGGAAACGACATAAAGAAGAAATAAACCACAAATAATCGGAACCTCTAAATTAAAACAGTGGTGCCACGACAATTCTCTCTTAGATACACGTACCCATTCATTAAAATGTATATGGTGGACAAAATCTATTGTATTTCAATTGTAATAGAAATGTCATGACAATGACAACGCGTATATCTACAGACGCACATGGGTAGAAACCCCAGGTAACGTCCAGTCAAGCCTGGCCAGGTGAGTGAGGTGTCCACCTAACCATGCTAACGGCGGTGTCCACGCTGTGTTTTCTCTTCAGGTAAATGGTCTGTGGAGGACATGAAGGATAGCAAGCTCCCCGGAGACAAAGGTCTGGTTCTGAAGTCCCGGGCCAAGCACCATGCCATCTCCGCCCAGCTCCTCCGACCCTTCATCTTCGACACGAAGCCCCTCATCCTCCAGTAAGTCTGCTTTCAGCGACATGTTGACAGTCAGACAATTTATTTTGTCGACTCTGCGCACACGTCTCTGACCGAAGCCTCGGTGGAAAAAAATTAACGCCGGTGATTCATTCTTAAACCTTCCTCTGACACGTGTGGGCGCGTGCGTGCGTGTGTGCGTGTGTGTGTGTGTGTGTGTGTGCGTGTAAATCTAATCTTTGTCTTTTTGATTTGTCTCTACTTCTTTCTTTCCTCTCTCTCATCCATCTCTCTCTCTCTGTAGATATGAGGTGAATTTCCAGACTGGTATTGACTGTGGAGGAGCCTACGTCAAGCTGCTGACTCAGACCCCAGACCTCGACCTGGTATGACCACACATGCAAATATAGGCTCGTACGCATACAAATACACATTCACAGACACAAATACACATTCACAGACACAAATACACATTCAGACACAAATACACATTCACAGACACAAATACACATTCACAGACAACGCTTGTTCACTCCCAGTCGCCGACACAAATATAGTGTCATCAGTACAAATGTAAATATACAGGCTCATACACACATGCATGCACACGTGAATACTGTCATATTTGCTGTCTACACACGCAAACACACACAGGCACGAACACACACAGGCACTCGCATCAGCATTGCGTTCTGTACCATCCATCCACTATCAGGAGCTGTACATGCAGGGTGGCTTGGGTTTGAGTGTTGTTTTGGTGCTGTCCAGGACCAGTTTGTGGACAAGACCCCGTACACCATCATGTTCGGACCCGACAAGTGTGGCGAGGACTACAAGCTGCACTTCATCTTCAGACACAAGAACCCAAAGACCGGCGAATATGAGGAGAAGCACGCCAAGAAACCAGATGCCGACCTGCGGACCTACTACACGGACAAGAAGACCCACCTCTACACGCTAGGTAATATACATGCTAGATAATGTACACGCTAGGTAATACACATGCTAGGTAATGCACATGCTACATGCTAGGTAATGCACATGCTACATGCTAGGTAATGCACATGCTAGTTAATGCGCATGCTACATGCTAGATAATGCACTTGCTACGTGCTAGATAATTCACATGCTAGATAATGTGTCACAATAGGAATACGTTTTACATGCTAGATAAAATACACAGTACACAAAGACACCAACCAGTACTCTACACTGCAGACAAAAATACTCCCAATACACCAAAAGACCTCCTTACAGTAGTAACAAATACTGTCCAACATTGACCAAACGGGCATTCATCCGACCTTATCTACACTAGGAAACCGATGCATGCTCCATGCTTTGTGCTGAGCCCGGCTTGATGGCTGTTTTGTCTCTCTGTGGCCCCCTAGTGTTGAACCCAGACAACAGCTTTGAGGTGCTGGTTGACCAGACCGTGGTGAACAGTGGAAACCTGCTCACTGACATGACCCCCGCCGTTAACCCCCTCGCCGAGATCGAAGACCCCGACGACCACAAGCCAGACGACTGGGATGAGAGGCCCAAGATCCAGGACCCCGACGCAGTCAAACCCGAGGACTGGTCAGTGTTGCATTCTGGGTAGATGGGTCGTCCACAAGCTTACATGTGATTTTAACAAATGGATGCTGTTAAACAAATGGGTTCACTACCCTTCAAAAGGAATTCTGAAGCAATTGACAGAGCTACAGCTACAGCTGAAACGTAACATTATCTTGCTGTTACTTACCAACCATGTGTTGTTTGGGTTTTTGTTTAGACTAGGTTGTGCAGCACTACAAATGTTTTTTTTTGGCTACTCCAATTATGCTTTGTATGCTTTGATCTTGTATGCCTAACCTAAAAGTTGCTTTAGATAAAAGCTAAATGAGTAATGTGTAATCCTTATACCTAACTGTGTGTGTGTGTTGTGTGTGTAGGGATGAGGATGCGCCTGCTCAGATCCCTGATGAGGGCGCTGTGAAGCCGGACGGTTGGCTTGACGACGAGCCAGAATACATCAGCGACCCCGACGCCATCAAACCCGAAGACTGGTACGAACACTATATAAAGCATGTACAGGCATGTGGGGGGGGCTTCATTAACACATGGTTTGGGTGTATAGACTAGAGAAGAGATTGATTACCTCATCAACATGCTAGACCTGCTCCCTGCGGCCTCCTTCTTGAAGTCAATGCGTATGATTTATGTTTGTACTTTTAAGTTGACATCGACCGTTTGGACCGAGGCATCTATTAAATGACTAAGTAGTAATAGTAAATGGTGCAGAACCAACTCACCAGACCACAGTAACCCCTTAGTGATGCCTCCGGGCGCTCCTCTGCTTCTCCTCTCCAGGGACCAGGACATGGATGGAGAGTGGGAGGCTCCACAGGTGCCCAACCCAGCCTGCGAGACGGCCCCTGGCTGTGGCGCGTGGCAGAGGCCCAACATGGACAACCCCAACTACAAGGGCAAGTGGAAGCCGGCCATGATCGACAACCCCAACTACCAGGTAGGCGGCCGTGGTGCTGTGTGTACGGCTGTTAGAGTTTTGTATCGGTGTGTTGTGCTTCGTTTTGGTTACCCGCCAATGTTTCAAAATGTCTGCAACACCTCAACACGGATGGGAGAAGAAATCTGTTGGAATATTACAGAAGCCTTATCCTCTATCATCGTCATGTTATTGCTTATTTGATAAGTAGCCAAAATGAACTTTTCAGATGAGCCCCAAAATGAACCAATTAATTGCATTTTGAAGATCCGTATTTCGACTCGACCAGGGCTCTTATTTACGCAACAGTAGAACCAAACAGGGCCCTCTCCTCTTCCGTCTCAGGGTGTGTGGAAGCCCCGTAAGGTCGCCAACCCGGACTTCTTCGAGGACCTGCACCCGTTCCGCATGACCCCCTTCAGCGCCGTGGGCCTGGAGCTCTGGTCCATGTCCTCTGACATCTTCTTCGACAACTTCTTCATCACCAACGAGCGCAACACGGCGGAGCGGTGGGCCACCGACGGCTGGGGACTGAAGAAGGCTGCGGAGGGTGCTGCGGAGGTGGGTGACGCCTAGACCGGCTGCTGCTGTTGTTGTTGTTGTTGTTGTCGTCAGGGGAACCACAGTGATGCCTCCTTGTCGCCCTGCTTGCTGTTTCATCTCTCTCTATCTTCTTGTTTACCTGTCACTTTTCTATCCTCCATCACTCGTTCGGTGTCTCCCATCACTTCTCTTCTCATCCCTCCATCATTCTGTCTTCCCCCGTCACTTGCCGTCGTGATCATTCCAGGAGATCCTGCAAGTTGGGTCTCTAGTCGGGTTGTGTATTCGGCCGACAGACCCATACGCTGCGCTGCAGTTGGATCACTGTCACAGACCAATTCACTGTTTGAATATACAGCCCTTTTGTAGTGCATAGATAATCAAGCCTCATTTGATCCCCAAATTCACATTCAATAGAAAATGTGTATGTGTACGCCCCTACGTAGTGTTTTTGTAGCAACAGTAGACTAAAGTCTACTCCGTGGGGGCAGAGACTCTGAGAGACTTAATGACACCATCGGGGTCATTGAAGCTCTATCCCCCCCTCTGGCCGGGTGTATGTAGCCGGCGATGGTTGTGGCGGCTGGTGCCGTTACCACAGCAGTATGAAGAGTCTCTCACTCTCTCTGTTCACCTTTATGAATATTGCTATCGGCATAGAAATACAATATTGGTACATCTCTAATCCTGAATTACATCTGTGTGTTTGAGGCCCTACTTAATAAGGGAACACTGGGATGAGATTCATTTCTGTGCGAGATGCAACTGACCAATATACTCAACCACTGGTAGACTCTGTCTGCATATTAAACAGGTATGGTAACGCACAAGGAATTAACATAGAAGGTATTAGTCGTGGTACACTCATTTACGCAAAGGACCAAGAAATGCATCCAAGAGTAAAATGGCCATTTTGTGATGCAAGTTACCATAATGGTGGTATCTGGATGTCTTTTATGTTAACCTCTCTCTCTCTGTCTCTCAGCCTGGCCTGGCCACACAGATGCTGACGGCGGCTGAGGAGCGTCCCTGGCTCTGGGTGGTCTACGTCCTCACCGTGGCCCTGCCCCTCGTACTCATCATCTTGTTCTGCTGCACCGGCAAGGTCAGACGACACACACACACACACAAACACAAGATAAGGCACACACACACCATGCGCAATACACACACAACAGATACACAGGAGCATAACACAGAAACGCAGTAACACAACAGACACATGACACAGAAACGTAGCACAACTGCAAACTAGTCTCACACACACACACACACACACGACAGAAACCAGACACACAGGAGCACAACACACAACAGAAAACGTGTCAGTAACACACACACAGCAGACACATAACACAGAAAACTAGTCGGCCACCCACACAGCAATAAAAATATTACATTGTTATCCTTAAACAGAAACCCACAGTATCAACTTTTGCCGAATGCTGGCACAGTACTGTTTGGTACTCGTTGGTTGGTTCTAGTACAGACTGCTACAGCCCACAGTATTATTGAGCTGCTGTCCACAGAGTTCTACAGTCGCAGCCGGTAGTGAGTTGAGCCTCACCGGCTTACAGGAGGAGCTAAACGGAGCCTGCCAGCCCGAACCTCTCCCTGCC
>OMNO01038964.1:1210-22174 GCA_900303215.1 Trachyrincus scabrus | reverse complement strand
AAATGTCAAGACTAGCATCCAAAATCTAACCCTAGCCAATCAGATACTGAGATTCTATTGTCGAGCAAAGGCTTAGCATAGCAGATAACCAGATAGCCTGCAGTAAAACAGGTACACCTGTACGACCAGCCGTTCAGCAGGTCGCTACAGCCTCTTGCTGAACGCATAATCGGCATGTTGCGTTTATCTGCAAAAAGTCAACACACCCAGATGTCTACTTTGGGTCCGTCGTACTCCTTGCCCTCAAACAGCTCTGGCGCGGCGTAGGGGGGGCTGCCACACCACGTTTTCAACAACTGGCCACGGGAAAACAGGTTACTGAAGCCAAAATCTGAGGGTGAGAGAGAGCGAGGGTGAGAGAGAGAGTGAGAAAGAGAGAGAAGAAGGGAGTGTTTATTAAATCTTGCCGCTTCCTAATGAATTCAATCTTCTTATTTAGGCGCCCTAGAAAACACAGAGGGCTGCCTACACACAAGTGGACAAACAGACAGAACACACACACGATACAATCACTTGAGCAAGTATACATAGATCAGACATCACGTTGACATCCAAGAAGCCCAAATTGCATTTTTTTGCACAAAAAAAGTTTACAGTTTAACTGATAGTGTTAATCGGTCAAAATGATATTGTCAGTTAACGGTAAATTGTTAACATCCCTAACTCACTCACTCACTCACACACTCACACACACACACACACACACACCTGCGATCTTGATGTTGAGGTTGTGGTCCAGCAGGAGGTTCTCGGCCTTCAGGTCTCGGTGGACGATGTTGCGGCAGTGGCAGAAGTGCACCGCCGCCACGATCTGCTTGAACTTCTTCCTGGCGTCCTTCTCCGCCATGCGCCCGTGGGCCACCAGGTGGTCTACGGCAGGCGGGGACGAAAGGCAGCAGTTAAAAAAAACCTGAAATCCAACCACACTGGTGCCATGTAAAACGACATGGACCGTTGAATATTTTCTCAAAGTAGGAATTACAAACGGTACAGAGAAACGGTGAGAAAATAAATAAATAAAAAGTACATATGCAGGGTTCTCCATTGGTTGATGGTTTTTAATGTTCTGCGTCGTGACAGCCCTACTTTGACATGTTACATGGTGGCGCAGTGCAACTATTACATCATTTGGGGAGGACCCTGAAATGGACAAATGTGGTCAGACAAAAGAAACAGTTGCCTTACCAAAGATCTCCCCTCCACTGGCGTATTCTGTGACCAGGTAGATCATCCTCTCCGTCTCCATCACCTGCGGCCAAGAGAGACGATGAGAACATAAGAATTGCCGTGGCACAGTCCAGAGAGGTGCTAAAAAAGGTAAGGTATCGGTGAGACTCTTGCTAAATTACCGCCACCTATTGGCGATCCAAAAGGAATCTCAACGCTTGTTGCACGCTAAGCAGGAATCTATCGGGCGCCGCCTATGTTGCCAAAACAAGGGCATGCACAGGAGGACTGTGTTTTTGAAAGATACATAATGACATCCCAGCAGCTATAGGGATAACAGTGTTAATCCCCATTAAAATATCTGTCATTATGTCGCTGTGGTCTGAAGCAATGAAAATCTCACGGATTACAGATACAAAACTTATAACAGATACATAATTTGAAATGAAATGAAAAGCATCTGGAAATTATTTAATTCAACGGCTCGGGCTATTTAACGGTATTATGACCAAAACATCAGTATCGTCGCAACTTTTTTTAATGAAATAGTAGAAGTAACGATAATGTAATGAAAAACATGGGGTCCTTAATTTGACAATAACTCTTGCCTGGATGTACAGAGGTTGGCATGTGTTGTTGAATTACATAATAACATAATAAATTAACACAAATTGTGAAATATGAAAAAGTGCATAGTCAGCAAGGAACCAGGCTAAATAATGCTTTATACTGAAAAATATTTTAAACAGCAAATTGTAGGTGCATTAGGCGCAAGGCGTCAGAACGAGCAGTCCTGTGGCCAGCAGTAAACCCTGTGTTTCAAACAGAGAGCTCCTGTTACACTGAACGTGTGGTCGAAACCTCTTTGACCCCACCTCAGGTCACCTCAGCTCTAAGGTGCGGTCAAAGAGAAGCAAACTCTAAAGTGAGAGCATGCATTGTGCATTGATGCAACCCTACCGTTATACATACACATATGAAAAGACTAAAGGTTACATTAGTTACTATTTTAGTTACTATTTTGGTTCAGTCTTATTCTAATCGTGTTACACGACGGCATAACATATTAAGTTAAAGACGTGTTCCTGAGTATATTCACTGACTGAGGAAACCATTATGTCTATCATGTCCAATCCCACGCAAGAGGGATGAAAAATGATCGGTTCTAACCAATCAGCTATGGAACAGTAAAGAGCATGCACCTAGCAAGCGAGTAAACTAATAAGAAGAGAAGGGATGATGTGGACCTGACATTTATGTTCTGTTGGATAGGAAAGCTTATGAACTAACGTCCCGAGATTGGCAAGCCGTTTCTTTTAACACTGCATCATACAGACCTTAGGCTATTTAATGTGTTAATGGGTTAGTGTGGTAAACCGTAAACTGGGTTAGCCTAATAACAAAGACGATCATAACTGCTCCTGTGTGGCTACAGTTTTATTAAACTAGATCACCACTTTTTGTGCACAAGTTGCCTACGGCAGCTTTAAGAAGTTAACTCATTTGAAGAGTTAGCTGTGATAACACTGTACATGATAACCAATGCGTAATGTGCATTTTATGCTCGGCTAATCCCCTGCTGTGGAGGGGTTCATTTAACAGTAAACACTGTAAACAGGGCTCAACAACCACAGTGGCTCAGGTAATTAAATTAAACATTTTGAGCATATCGGCCATAACTGGCACAACACAAACAAATAGCCCAGTGACAAAAAAAACTAAAACAAACTGTGGCAGGTAGCACGTGTGTAACATCACTCCCTCCTGGACCACTGAGCTCATGGGGCTCGAGGGGGAAGCTCTGGTGGCGTGTGTGTGTGTGTGTGTGTGTGTGTGTGGGGGGGGGTGTTGGGAGTACACACCTGGTAGAGGCGAATGATGTGGGGATGCCTCAACATCTTCATGATCTGCACCTCCCTGAAGATCTTCTTGAGGTTCTCATCATCCAGCTGAGTCTTATCCACTATCTTTATAGCCACCTGCAGGCGGAGAGAGAGAGAGAGAGGGAGAGAGAGAGGGAGAGCGAGACAGGCGGAGGCAGAGACGGAAAGATGCAATGACACGCGGGATGCGCGACGGAAGCAAACAGAGGGATGACAAGAACAGACAGAGCAATGGAGGGGTGGATGTCGAGGAAAGGGGGGCGAGAATGAGGATGACAAAAGGAAAACACATTATTAGGGCCTCGTCATACACCACAGGATTGAGTTTCATGCACAGATTGAGTGTCGAGTTCGACGTGTAAATACGAAATAGACGGACCGATGCACACGGTTCCGTTTCTACCGCTCAGACAGTGGAGCATGAAGGCTTGCGTGTTGTCCAACCGAACGGCATCCTTTCATTTTCGTCCGTGGCTGACCCCCTGGCCCCAGCCCCGTGACCCCCGGGGCGACTCTTACGTAACTCCGCGGGAGTCCCGACAATGGGGCCGGCGCGGCGGACGGTGATGATGTGTGACAGGACGGCTTTGCTCTGCCACTTAGCAAGCAGCCGATGCCTTTAATGACTAAATCAAGTGAAGCAAATGGTTTGGCACGGCGGGCCCGGGACCAAAATAGACAGCCAGCAAGTGTGCATGCGAGTGAGAAACTAGGAGATGCATTCATGGGACAGCGCTTGCACCGTACGCACACACACACCATCAGGAGTCGAGGTCATGCGAGGCTGGACATGGCTTCCTGTTACAGACAGGAAGTGAGACGTGAAGGGGAAAAGGGGGCACAGAGGCTGAGACAGCCACACAAACCTGGCTCAGCAAATGTGTGTTTTTTGTATTTCGGTTTTACCGCTATTGGCTTATAAGAGTGAGTGGGTGGATACAGTGTGCACATGTGTGCATTGGGTTGTTGGCGGCTTGTTTAGTAAAGGCAACAATGACTGTATGCGCGTATATTTGTTTCCGTCATTCACGCCTGTATTTTAAGCTTCTGAAACCTATTTCTGGTACTGGCACTTATCCAGGGGTGTTTCTCATCATTTGTCAATCACTGCCCTTTGTAAGGTTACATCTGTAATCATCTGTCAAATTCGGCAGGTATTAGGGGAAAATACACATGCACACGTGGCACATATACACTTGCACATTTTAAGGACGTTGAGTCTTTACTGTTTTTTCCATACAATCGGCTTCAAAACAGGGACATTTATAGGAAGTCACAGTGGCACCGAGGCCTGGTGTGTGCCAAGCTATACAACATAGTGGCAATGAATTGTCCTGGTTCCTTTGAAGCAGAGCTTCAATAGTATCATCGTTTAAATAGAGGAAAACTAAATGTAACAAAAAAAAGAAAAAGTAAAAAAAAAGAGGAAAAGAAGAGGAAAACAATGATGCACTAACACAGATTATTTTAATAAAGTGTTAAATGAAAATTCCATTATGTAGAAAAAGCAACAATAATACATTGGTGGGAAAGTTGTGATGCGCTGCAGTCTCCTGGCTGGGATACGGGTTACGACCGGAGGCCCACATGAAAGGAGCATTGAGCATGCTTCCTGATTCTGTTCCTGGCAAACAAACATCTATTTGTTCTCGACAGATACTTTCCAATATTATACAATGGGAAGCGGGCATGATGTCGAGGTGAGGGAGTCGATCGGCGGGGAAGAGGAGGACACGTGAGGCCAGATAGCCGTCAGAAAAAAACCCCACAGAGAACAGGTCAGTCGCAAGAACCACCATCTATACAATGCTACGAAGACCGATAATAACCGCTTTAAACATGCATAGGACAGGCTTGAAGTGGCACTTATCAGTGGCAGCTTACGCCATTGGCAGCCTTGGGTCCAACTATGGAGTGGGGCCAGGCGACAGTAAATGTGGCACAACTGTCCCGTCTGGCACCAGCTTCAATGACCCTGGAAAATTCCAGGGAGGGATCTGGGTTGGGTTCTCACACTCTCACAAACACACACACACCCACACCCACACTGCAGGGGCGCATGAGGTGTCACACACAGCTCTTCCGATCACAAGACGGTGACCTCAGCGATGTACCATGCCTGATCAGCTGATGGTTTCCCACAGGAGACGGGAGGCAGCTGGTGAACACAGGACCAGACAAACGCACAGCGCTACGCATAGGACTCCAGCAATGACCTAAAGGCTCATATTAATAAAAGTAGGGGTTGTTCACATACTTTTAAATTGTTTTCTATTTAATATACTGCCATGCTTCCGCTGATGACTATCAGCAGATATTTCCCTGAAACTAATTAAGTATGAAAAAATAAATACAAAAAAGGCAAGTGAAAAGTAATGGTGAAGCTAATTGACTCACTTATTAAAACAAAGCCTGGCTCTAAGAAGCCCAGGTCATAGGCGTCCGTTTCAAGGCCACCACGATTAGTGGAGTTACATGGAGGAGAGCAGCTTACTGGGAGCCCATTAGGGGCTTAAAGGCCAACAGGTGACATAGAGCAGCCAGGGCCGTCCATATGCAACAAGTGTCCCAGGCTGCCAGTTCCACTGGGTTCCACAAAAAGTCCTCTCTACTATAACTGTGGTTATCTCCTTTGTTCCCTCTGATTATTGGAAGTCACCAAACTAACCGCCCATCGGTTCATTGAAGGGCTCACACCCGCTGAGCAAAGTGGAATTTCCACAGCCTCTTTCTCGCAATGCTAGGTTTGACGCTTGACAATCAAGTGTTTGTCACAGTGGCATGCTCTGGGTGAGGCACGGAAATGTTTAACTCATTTAGTCTTATAGGGAATGCAGATGGCTTAAAGACTGGAATTCAACATGTTGAAAAACCTGCTGGCAATTAAAACAGAGGTCATTGTTGTTTGATTGGCA
Source organism: Trachyrincus scabrus (assembly GCA_900303215.1). Classification (NCBI taxonomy): domain Eukaryota; kingdom Metazoa; phylum Chordata; class Actinopteri; order Gadiformes; family Macrouridae; genus Trachyrincus; species Trachyrincus scabrus. The sequence goes on along the minus strand of OMNO01038964.1, from coordinate 16,209 downwards.
CAACATTCCAAAATAAGTGTTGGAAAGGCAATCCAACGGCTCACAGTTCCAGCATTTGGGAATTTTCCAGGGGCACCGAGTCGGGCAGACCCCACATGGTACTTCAAAAGCTTGAGCCAGGGAACTTCATTTAGCGCAGTGAGCAGTTGAAGAAGCCAGAGAATGAATTGCTAGCTAATGTATGGAGATACTTAATGACGACTGGAGGAAGGCATCGCGAGCCTAAGCAAAACGCTACCCGAGCGACTCGTCGTGTGGAGCGGGTACATGCAGTAGATATTTCCTTAATGTCTGGAATGAAGGATTGCATACACACAACAGATGAAAGAATATGGTTAATTACATGTTGCTTTCTAAACAAATAAGTTCCTGAAATAATATGTCACATTAGCCGATGTTATCCTCCTCGCGTTGTTAGTTTAACCACAAGGTTATGAAAAAAACGTGTATATTTTGTCACATATTGTGTCATACACACACACACACACACACATATCTCTGCTGTCTGTGCAATCTGAAGTCAGGCAACCATCAGAGGCTTCTTCAAAGGCGGTACTGGCGTGCGTTAGGTCTGTGTGTCATCCAAAAGAGAAGGCCGGCGCAGGGCAGCACAAGCAGAGCCATTGTAGGACACCATGTGTAACACGCGTAGGTAAATGTAAAATAGACACACACAGGAGCACACAAAAAAAGCACCGGCATTGTCAGCATGCCGCTTGTGAGAGTTTCTGTTTGTTCACACATTTGCATTGGTGATATTCCCCGATATCCTATCCTGGCATTAACATCTGACACCAGTAGCAATGGGGGCTTTATCTTAGTCAGAGAGCGAGAGCGAGAGAGTAGCTTTGCGACTTCCCTCCATGAGGACAGTGGTTTTGTAGCGTCACCCGTGGAGCAGAGTCTCTGCTGCAGTCAAATCAATGCTGTAAAGCATTTGTAAGGCAAACACCGCCCCCAAGCACACTCAGAAAAAAAAAACCCAATCCAATCCCCTACTGGAAAAAAAAAATCATACCAATATCAACAAAGAGTCCTCATATGAACGCCAAAAAACAAATGACGCAAATGACGTTTTATTAACATATTTGTGAAAAGGAGTATTATCCTTGAATGGGGATTCATGTTCTGTAAATAGATGGGAACATTGCCTAAACTAATCATCTTTCAATAGTGAATTATTGTTGTTACAGAGGGCATATTCATATTTTAACATGTAAAGCCATGGATAACAACACACGACAAAGCAATTATTCACAACTTATTAGCTATCTAGGGTGAAGGGTAAGATTTTTGCGGGCTTAGAATTGGGTTAAGGTAGTGACTTTGCCCAGCAGTGACAGAAACATCTAGAGTACCCATGTAAAAACTAGTGAAGCATGTCGATTCTATTTAAAATACGGGATCCCATAAGAATCTTAAGCACACATTTGTAGTCATACTACCAGCACCCAAATGAAGACCTACTAGACTATAAAACAACTTTCATCCATCATAGTCCATTAATCCTGGCGCTAAACATTAATGGATTGTTCCTCAGTGATAAATCTAACAGAAAACAACATTGAATGTACCAATGAAATGGGACTGCATCAATTTGAGAACAGCTGTATTCCAAGAATTGCCCAACAACAGCAAAGGTGTGCATTGTGCAAGACATCATAAATTGCCGGGAAAACATGGGAGAACATGTGATTAGCTAAATAGTGTGTTGAAAAAAACTACCCTTACAGCTATTGCAAAATAGCTTCATGGACACATTAAGACCAGCCATTTTGGGTCATTTAGTTCCCAAAACAACAGCCAACGATGAACCAATGGCATTCAACATGAGGAAAGAAGAGGAGAGGGTCTAAACCCCCCCCCCCCACTATCACCATGGAAACGAGTGTGATTTCAACGAAGCAGCCTTTCCTTGACAACACACACCGTTGCTGCTAACAACAGCCAGCACCATTTATATTGACGTCACACGCACGCCCAAGAAGAGACAAGCAGCCATTGGCTTTGTCCTGTTGATGTGTGTGTGTGTGTGTGTCAACTGGAATTGCCCCAGGACATTACAAAGGGGTTATAGGGGACGAACACACATGTAAGACGTAAAGACAAGAAGAAAAAAATATGCAAATTGGCCATGCTGCAGTGCTCCCAGTACACAGTAGTCTGGGACAGGTGTCCATGCTTTTTTTACAGACTTGCAGATGTTCCACTACGATTGGCTACTCCTGCTTTACACTGGAATTGTGCAGCATCGACTGTCTGCAGAAACATACCAAATGTTATGCTACGGCATATTGGACAATAACCAGTGCTTGGCTTTTTTTCTGCACAGGACACAGCAGCTGAGCTGGCCTGATGACAGAGAGCACGACCACAGCGATTACGCATGCAAGTTACTATGACATCACCTCACACACACACATACATACATACACACGCACACACACGCCTGTACTCCTGCCCTGTGAGGCTGAGCAGGCTGTGGCTTCACAGCGGTGAGGAGATAGGGGGGGAGTGCGGGTGTGAGGACTAGGCAAGCAGAAACAAAGCTTATGGCACACAATATATTCCCTTCAAGAAATCACGACCCGCTTTTGTGTGTGTGTGCGTTTCTGAGAAGGAGAGCGAGTCTACTGTAGGTATACACACACACACACACACACACACACACACACAATACATTAGGTCTGTTATCTAACGCTAGTTATTCTGCCAGCCCTCCTCCTCCTCCTCCTCCTCCATCTCTTGCCTGAAGCATTGGAGAAATAAGACATTGACACAGACAGACAGAGAAAGACAGAGAAAGACAGAAAGAGAGTGAAAGAGTCCTGCTTCCGTTCAGACAGGTCAGAGCATGCCACACTGCGCCATCTTTCACCAAATATGCTCACCCCTCTGTGGGCATGGCAACATGGAGGAGATTGTGTGTGTGTGTGTGTGTGTGTGTGTGTGTGTGTGTGTTGGCAAAAATATAACATATATTATTCATAATATTGATAGTCGGAATGGGTCAATAAATTATTCAAATATTTGCTCACAAAGGTCATGGCCGACATTTAATTTGAGGTTGTTCACATTTTTCGGTGAAAAGAAAATGTGTTGACAACCGTTTAACAGAGACCTAATCTTGCCAGTCTCCTGCTGGGTAACACAGTATTGAGTGAAGTATAGTGCCTGGCAATGGCAACAACACATGTAGCTTCTTGCTAATCATCTACTACTGTGGCAATGTGGTTGTGTCAGAAATATGCAACATGCAAACAACTAATTTATATTTTTCATACCACCACCACCAACCAATTCGGCCATTACAGTACATTGTTACACTGCCTGAATTTATAGTGTGGTATTTGCTTTCCAGGGCAAATCACAGGAGAAACGTAGTACATCACTTAATTGTGCAAGTGACCCTACACACTTTAATTGACATGAATCTTATGTTGCAAATTATCAAGTTGATAAAGATAATGTGATGTTAAAACTACATTAAATGAAAATGTGATTAGGATACTGGAAGAAGAATTCAATGGAAGCATTTATTGACTACCAAAACCAGAAAGTGGATCCCATAACCAACATCAAGATCAAAGAACATAGAAAATAAATCTAGTCACATATTGCAGTATTGCCATTACATTATTCATTGCACATTCACTAACACAGCTGGTGACAACATGCAGAACCGGACTAAACAAAAGCCTACTATACCTAAACAGGTAGACCGGGCTGGTTCTAATGTTTATGTTTGTTAGGTCATTCAAGGTGAAAGATCCCACAGCCTTCCTCCAGCCATTAAAGAGTGCACATCCTAGAATGAGCAAAGTGATTTAATGGCTAAATTGCAAACATTTATGCAAAGTTCACTCAAAGCATCTATTTTTAATGGCCGCAGGTAGGTTAACAGTGTTTACAAATAACATTACAAACAACAATTACAAAGACGAACAGGTTCTCTTGATGAAAGCACTCCGAATAGGATTCTTGGGGCTTTCTGGTTGCATCACATAGTCAGATATTGTTGTTTGAGTAACACACGCAATGCTAGACGTGACAAGCTGAAAACCACCGCTTTGTGGTCTACCTGTCTGGACTTCTAAAGCGTCTTTTTAAAAAGAGGTGTTAAATTCATTCATGTTGTGACCATATTTTATACAGCCTCTCAACATCAATGCATGACTGCACAACGGCGAAGGCTTTTGACTACTTAAATAGTAAACAAAAAAAATCAGTATGTGGAGGTCAATGTTGATATTGTGGCGGGCCGCCACAAATAAATCCATGTATAGGAAACACTGGCATATAACTTAACTAAATGACATCTTACTGGTGAGTGAGTTAGCCTAATCTCCAATACATGTAGACTAGTCACAGTCGAGTCACCATGTTGCTAGTCAGCATATAGAGATCTACATTGCCACAACAGTGAATCAGAGAACCTTATCTGGCCAATTGGCAGGCGTGCTTTTGAGGAAAATGAATAGGCAAAAATGCCAAAAGGAACCACTGGCAGTAAAACGCTAACAGATTGTCTGCCTGGGTGACGTCGCCACTTCACCCAACAATAGTATTTGAATTTTCATGCTTTCCAACTACCCTGCAGCCCTACTCAAATGACCATCGTTTGAACCATTTAAAGATTGCCCTACATGCAAGCCAAATCTTCTCATGAATCCAACAGTGTTTATTCACAGATCAGTGTGTGGAGTTGACAGGTGAGAGTAAATAGCCACTAACCGCTGTGATACAACTGCAAACAAAGCAAACGCAAAGCCCAATGCGTCGCCTTCCAACACAATTTATTTGTTAAATGTTCAACCACAAAACATGTTGTCTTGGGATGGTAGCAGAGGCACGACCAAAAATAAGAGTGTCAACGTATTTTAAAATGACATTTATACATGTATAATACAATGGGCATCAAGACAGAATGAGTTATGCCAGGGACCAAACAGATCTGGAATTTATCAAAACATGTTATGAGAAGTTAATTAGTAATGAATTAATGATCACCCACTGAACCAAGGAACCCGGAGCAATTTAAAACAGGCAGCCCAGTTAGTAAGATAAAACAAACCCCGCTGTTTTATTATGGTACTCAAATGGGGGCCATAGACCGGGTTGTACACAAAAGTCATAATAGGTTTATAGGGTACATTGATGAAGAGAACAATTTACTCATTATCATGGTGTCCGTTCAGAATCTTCAGTGGGGTTTCTCCAGAAGGTCAACGTTCACAGATTTACATCTACCTGGCACTGGCATGACAATGATAGCAGCATCTGGTAGTATATCTGGTTCTCATACAATCCCTGATACAAAGTTCAGAAATCGGATGATCCAATCCATTATTTTCACAGTACAGGTTATCACAGTACAGGTTATACACAGCCCTCTTAGTCCCTTTGACGTCACACATATCCGACATGTGGGATATGGTTTCACACATTTGCATTGGTGATATTCTATCCCGGTATTAACATCTGACACCAGTAGCAATGGGGGCTTTACCTTAGTCATGACTAAAGTGTGTGTGTGTGTGCGTGCGCGTGTAGTGGGAGAGGTAAATTGTTATGATGTGTAGAGACCGTAACATGCATTACTGGGGCATCCAGTAAGCCCTTGAATAGGCATGTACATTTAGTGCTTCTACCTAATAGTGGCTGTACCAACACTGTGACCTACACTTGTTGACCTTTGCCTCGAGGAGATAGACTTTCACTATTGCAACACCACGTAGCGGCCCACATGCCAGCCAAGTCAGCCACTGGATGTCTGAGAGAATGAGTGTTTGTGAGAATCAAGGGACGACGACAACACCAAAAGCATCTGCCGTCAAACAATTCTCGCTTGTGCCGACTTCATGATGGATGTCTGCAATGGGCTGCATATATATATGAAAAACATATATATTATCCGGGGCTTTTACAGTAGCCAAGGGAGTCAATGAGGACTACATGTAGTGAGGTACTATTTAGTTTAAGGCTTGTACGTTTCCTGATACTCATCCGAGCCTTTCCGTGTGCGACTGCACTGCAGGATATCACCAGACTCAACAATGGAGAGAGTTTGTGCTTGGCCATTTTTTTTTTGGTTTTTGAGTGGTCAGCACTTGCATTGCATCATTATGAATGCTAGGCCGTAAAGAGCCAGGCAAACACGGTTCATTTGGAGACCGGGCCTCCTTAATTAACATCCACGCCAGTTTCATGTGAAAGCAGACTCCTATTCTTTATGAAATTCATGGGCAATCATGAGCTGAATCATGAGCTGACTGGTGTGCTGGTGATGACCGCCGACAGACGACAAGGGCTGTCTTTCATTCTCCCTGCCTGCCTCTCTTCTCCCGCTTTTCTCTTTTGCCCTGTTGCCCTGTTGCCATCTCTACGCCTGCATCAGCTACGAGTTAAAACGTCACTGGATGGATGAACCGATCAGTCAATGGACTGCACCCATGCCAAAGTATTTGCTTTTGTTTACACATAAATACATTTGATACTTCTAACGAGGGCAGGGGAATATAGAAGAATGTATTAGCCTTTATCATTTATTACAAGGACATAATATATAGATACATATGTATTTAAGTTCAAAGTATTAAAAGGATCCTGTGGATGCATGAGACTTCTTAAGGGGTAATATGATTGTTTTTCAGGATGAAACACTAAAAGACCAGTTTTTCAAATAACACTATTCCTCTCTGGCAAATGCGTGTGGCCGCCATCCCGTTTAGACAGATTTCCAGCCGACCTAGCCCGGGTTGGGCCAATCACAACCATTTATCTGATATGGGGCGGGTTTGATACGACTGTACAGAGGAGCGCGTTGAGGCATTTTCGTAAACAACCAAGATGGCTGCCGATCCAATTGTGTCCAGAGGCAATTGGACGCAATTGGTCTGCGCCCATTGATAGCGCCCATTGGAAATCAAAAATGAACTGAGAGGTTCCATACTAATACACATTTGCGAATTGGTCTGGCGATATCAGGCTATTAAAAGACAACAAACATTAAATGACCACCCAGCCAAACAATTGATGACATAACATGTTAATAATTGTGCACCATTCTTAAGTAATTACTGACTTTAACTAACAACCTTAGTCTATACTGTACACAATGAGCATAGCTGATACTTCAAGACAATGCAATTCATTCAAAAAGGGGAATCTGTGTATCTCTACTATCACACACACACACACACACACACACACACACACACACACACACACACACACACACACACACACACACACACACACACACACACACACACACACAGTGTGTGTCTGCCACGTTATACTTTGTTGTTCAAAGGTTGCACTCGCATGCAATATTTGCATGGGTCAAAAGAGCTCAGACAGCACCACAACAACATCATCATCATCATCATCATCATCATCACGATCATGATATAAACCGTACCAACCCACACCCGGAGAACTGAAACGTCAGCCGTCAAGGCCGACTTCCTGAGACCCGAGACCGACTCAGTGGCGATCGCTGACCCAAGTTTGTTATGGCCTCAAACCACCATGGAAGTAAATGAGAGGTTCGCTTGGGGGTACAGGCTGTGAAAAACAACTTAAATTACCTGTGTCTTCCTCTGTGTGCATGTCAACAAGGAGAGACACACAGAGCCCACATGCTCCGCTGCGATGACACACCATTATTTGTGCTTGTTTGAGTCCACGTCTTTGTGAGGACAAAAAATGAAATGTTTTGTTGAGCAGTTTGTCTGCGGGCTCTAGGTACGCCTGTTTATTATGCCTTTTTTAACTCAACAACCATCACAAGTGATGTCCACAGTGACGACAAGAGACGTTATCAGACAGAGGACTTGTTCTTGTAATGCTGCATGATATCACAGCAGTGATCTTGAAACAACAAGTAGGCTTGTATTTAAAAACATCCCAGCAGTGGTGCAGATTTGGTGCAGATTTCAAACTCATGGTCAAGGGCCCATCAGACAGTAAAAGAAGATTCCTAATCATACTTTGCCAGACAGTCATATAGCACATAACTTAATTTTATGGGTAAATAAAAACACATTTCAAGCTGGCTATCCCTATTATAGACATCCCAAATCCAACTGGTCTAAACTTCTAACAATAAAGAAAAACCAGAGTTGACAAATGACGTCCGTTATCATGGTTGAACTAGATTAGACAGTGACAACCACCAACAAATTATGTATGCTTTGCATGATAAAGAATCTACTGGAAAAAATATGACCAATATTGTCATTAAGCATCAAGCAACGAATGAAACATGTGTACACTGGAGTGGCTCGCCGTAAACTAAGTATGTAATTGTAGGCCTATAATGTATATATATTTTTTCCTTTCTATTTACCTCGGCACAGCAGACATTAGAAAATGATACCAATGTCTGGACATACAGATAAGAAAAACATATTTCCCCAACTAAACCATGTCAGTTTTCTATTTGCAGGAATAACATTGCATGTGTCCTATTCCCAGTCGTCCCTTGTGTTCATGCATCCCCAGGGTAGACCCCTGTCCTGTCCCAGGGTAGACCCCTGGACAGTCCTGCTAGAGCTCTTCCGTGCTTGACTTTAACTCGCTTTGGCGCTATTGAGTTGATTCCTAAGTTATCCCGCGGCGTGCTCGCCTCCAACTCACACATGGTGTTTTACTCCACACTCGAGTGTGACATGTAAATGAAACCAGGTAGCTCGGCAGCTAATTAGCCAGTAAGCTACGCTAGCTTCCATTAGCTTCGTTACTCAATCAGAACCCCCTCTCTCCTCTTTTTCTTTTCCGTCAGTACCCTTCTCTCCGTCCTCTGCGCTATGCCACATATGAACCGCAGGCCTTCGTAGTTTTTAATCTTTGATTTCGATGACCGTTATGGTAACACAGCCCTGTTATTAACACATGTATAGTGGAATGGAATAGCTGGTTATGATGCCCCGTCTCGACTTGACACCCCCGCACTGAGTAACAGTGTCATCAAAAGCGCCCGTTGTGGGTCTCTTATAAAGCCGAAGGCCCAGCGTCATCCTGAACAGACAACTAAAAAAAACTGCTGAGAGGTTGGAAACAAAACGATGACAACTTGAAATTGATCATTTCCATAGTCGCACGGTAGCCGTCTTACCTTCGCTTTGGTAATGATGTGCGTGGCTAGTTTAACAACCGCGAAATTTCCCTTGCCGATGGTCCGCTCTATTTCGTAGTAGCCCACTCGGGCTGGGGGTGGCCTGGTGGCCGAAGGGTGACCGGGATTGGTGATGCACCCTGCCGCCGGAGTAGCTCGATTGGAGTTGCTGATCCCGGAGGATGGCTGTGCTCGGTTCTGAGAGCCCATGCTTGCGTTGGTCGGCCGGGTAGAGTGCGTAATCCCGGCCGCGGCGGACCCAACTGCTCCTCCGCTTGACACGGCCGCCATCTTCTCGCCTCTCTGCGGGAACAACAACCAGCCTTGCGCAGCGCTGATCGCGGGCACGCCCCCGCCCTGCGTCATTGTACGTGGAATGCTCCTCCGCAGCGCCCTCTCTAGGTTGTAACCATGACAACCATGAGCGTAACAAATGACAGAAACGTATGTCGTATTTCCACCGCACAAAAGCCTACAGAGGCGCGCTTCTACCTGAGGTCACCAACTCAATCAACTGGCCTACTCATCGATTACAAAAAGCTTTGGTGATTGAGTAAAGCAAGCTTTCTGTAATAATCCAAGAATTGTCTTGATGCAAAACAGACACCTTTTGCTGACTGGTCACACATGATACTAAAGGTTCATTTCTACTTATATGACCAATAGCCTATAATATAATAGCCTTGTAAAAGTTGTCTCAAAAACATTTGGCCTTTCAAAAACACATCCATTGTCGCACAGTTTCACAGAAGGGCCACAATGACACACACTATGTATGACCAAATAGCTTCAAATGAATCACCCGTTTTAAATGTCTTCTTTATAGTTTTCTTTTTTTCAAACTTCGCGGGAGTGTGAAGGGAAGACCAAGCCTGAGCTGGTTGCTAACGGTGCGCCACACCGTGGGGAGTTGGTAGAAAACAAAATGGGCAGTATTGTGGTTGCCCTGGCAACACAGAAGTGCGCATTATCACCGGTGCCTATCATTCGTTAATTCCTTCCAAACTGCGTTACTATCATACGGCCGTTAATGTGGGTTTAAATGCATGGTCAACGCGCTATTTCCAACCACATTTATATCTATAAAGAGACTTGTAAAAGAGACATAATATTACAGCCCAATTTGGAAGCTCGTGCGTGCGCTTTCCATCGGCGCTTTCAGAAACCAACTAACAGGCCGACATATTCAGATAAGATCACGCATGAATCACCTCATGCAGTATAGCCCTACAGGAAGCAAAAGCGGCAGCAATGTGGGCTACTACCAGTAATAATAAAATAGCTAATTACAAATTTTGGGTTGTCGATTTGCCTGCGATGGGAAACATTTAGTTACATCCCAATGTTTCAGAAAGTTTGCAGGCGATTTCACAGTAATTTATTCTATTCTATTCTATTCTATTATATTCTATACCTTTCACGTAATTGTAGACAGCGCCACTACATGGAGAAGTTTGCATACAGCCACCGTATCCCCGGTTTACTAATTTCGTGTCCAAGATACTCATATAATGTTTAAGTATGCAATGGTATTTGATATCAAAGGCTTTAAGATGTCCAAATTTTTAACAGCCCCGGTAACACATAATAATGGTCACCGTGTCATGCCTTCAGTTCCCACGTCATCCCTTCAGTTCCCGCATTAAACGTTTTGAGATTTAAAACGAGGTCCTCCATAATTAAAAGGATATAGATAGCGTAGCGTAAAATGCATATTATGAACAACCCAAATGTGTCTGTCTAGGTCTAGGCCCATTTTGATGAATTGTCTATGTAGAGTAGCTCTATACCGCGCCTCCGCGTGACGTCATGACGTCGCGCTAGTTTCGTTTGTTTACTGTTAGAGCGTGCAGGGTGGCGCTGCTGACTCCCATTCACCCTGTTTACCGTTTTGGATGTGCGAGGCATATAAGCCATAGAAATGTCATTTCGATATTGTGGCATTTAGAGATCGCCCACCACTTTTATAGAATTGATTCGTAAAACGCTGGACATCCTTTGGTCGATACGTGCCATCTCACTGGAATATAATTGCCGTTAAAATTGTGGTGTTTTCTACTGAGCGTCTGAACTAGGGTCGACGATGCTAACGGTAGCTAGCTTTCTAGCATAACAGCACCTGCTGTCTCTGGTAAAATAGGCTCAGACTGTCATTTTGGGGAGTAGTTTTATGGGCTCTTAAGTCAGGTTTGAGATCAAATAGTTGCTTTTCTCCACCTCTTTGCCATTGCTGGAATTGTTATATTTGAGATAGCCGATCGTCGAATGACAGGGGAATTGAAAAACAACCCAAAAATCAAAAGATGGTTTTGAGGAGCTGCTGGAAGTCTCGACACAAGGGGAGACGTGACCCACTGCCTTGTTGGACTCGACCCGGATTTGGAGTGATCTTCTGTTTATACATCATCGGCCAACTTGGCTCCAGCACAGGGGCAGAAGGGACAACCAAAACGGTGGTTCAGAGAGATGCAGAGTTTGATGTCACTTACAACGACACGGTTACAAATGACAATCAAACTATCTATGCTTTCAATCACACTGTCTCAAGGAATAAGGTACGTTGAAATCCAATACATATAACACATGTATGTATGTATGTTGATTGATAGAATATATTATACATAGGTTTGCTTCTTGTATTGGTTGGCGTAATATCCACATGAATAGTAATGATCATGTAATTGCCTTGCCATTTTAATGTGTAATGCCTTTCCGTTTCACCTCCTATACTTTGTTTTTCATTCTCTCTCTCTCTCGATGTCTGTGTCTATCCACCACAGACTGAGGGTGTGCGTGTGTCTGTAGACGTACTGACAGTGGGCTTGGAGAGCCCCTTTCTTTTCGTGGTACGACAGAAGCAGGCTGTGTTGTCTTTCCAGGTCCCCCTCATCCTCAGAGGCCTGTAAGTAGCTCCACTCTCTGCAATACACTACTGTGAGCAGCAGAAAGCAATGCAGGTCATGTGGTTACCCCCCAGTGGGATTTTAAAAGTGAGATTGACAGCAGGAATTTTGATAGTTTAGTCTTGTCATATTTTATTGGTTTATTAAATTGTATTAGAGTCGAGATTCTATTTCATAATGACATTCTTTGGGAAATGTGGACTATCGTGTTTCTCTGCTTTTTTTTAACCAGCAGACTAGAGCATGACTTGGATTCTTCTAGGTTTAAGATCATTACTAGGCGACCATAATGAATTAATATTTCAGGAGATGATAGTGTACTGCATTGTATACATGTCTAGTGATAGGATAATTACTGAATTATAATTGAGTGATGATTCATTTAGATAATCGATTGTGCCTTGGCCTGATATCTGATTACAGGAACCATACATTGAGTGTTACAATCTGTGACACATGCAATGCTGAAACTCTCCACATTGCTCAGTGTTCTGTCAATAGCCATCATATCACTCCACTATGTCAAATAAATGTGATGGACTAAACCTTAAGTGTGTACTATTAATCAGTAGTACATAGTGACACTTGCCAATAAAGATAATAACACAGAGATTGGTCTTTCACTGTTAACTCTATTTACCCACTTATACAGTTGTCACATGATGAGATCCAAGCACGTATACATGTGTCTTGCTGAATGGCCTGTTTTTAATTCCTTATTTAAACTACTTCCTGCCTTCACATTGGAGTGTAACATTGCGAAACATTGCTCCTATTCACAAGACAAAATGTGTGGATGCTTTTTAGTGAAATGTATAATGAATGTAGGCTACCAGGGCATGGGAAATAGAAATAAGAAATCTCTGATGAGACAATATAGCCATTTTTAAACAAATATCCCCGTTTGGATTTGGGTGACCAGGGACTTTAAGTCTATTGCCATATATTGTCTGACACAAAGACACCGTTTAACCTCTTCCGTCTGTAATACAATTTGGATTGTCAAATATTCAAGATGATTAGGCTGTTTCATAATAGGTCAGTAGTTCCCAGATGCTACGGTTGTGTAACACAGGAGTTGACAAGCATAGAGCATTGTCACGTCAGGTGGCATGTCCACATAGTGGACTCTGGACTTTCTCTACATCATTTCTCTGTGAGTCTAGTCTGCTAGTTTCCTGTAAATACACTCGGCAGGACCTTGTGTCTCACATGACTCATCATCATTATACCGGTGTGTTCACATGAAGCGTTTGGACAGGGATATTTGCGAGACCATTCATTACGAACAAATGAGGTTTAACCACTTTGTGTTGTGCATCTGTGTAATGTGTATGTAAACACGTCATTAACATTAAACTAGACGTTCTGCTGCTGTTTGAGTTATTCAGGCCATACTTGCCTACCTTGAGCCCTCAGAAATATGGAGACTTTCAGTTTCACAGACTTCATTTCCAGCATTCTAGTGCATTTTTAAGGATGTGAATCACAAAATAAGAAGCAGACAGAAAATCAGTTTGAAAAAAAATGTTTAGCCTATATATATATATATATATACACAAAAATCCATTGACATACAGTAGGCTATAGTGTATACATCAAAAAATATTCTGTATTCATATCAAACTATTACAGACAACCAGTTAACCAGCCACGTAGATACAAGCGAAAGATTAAAAAATTAAAAAATTAAAACGGATATTCTCCTAATTCGAGAGAGCTGCGGGATGTCTCTGGGTGACTACCAGCACAAGAAGATGATCTAATAGTCGTTTCAAAGAGTAATCGAAGCATTGGCCTCTGTCGTTGTCTCCCTCCTTGTTTCCCTTGTCTCTTGTTTTATATAATTCGGCTATATTCACCTATGAGTTCAGTGTTTTTTAATGCGCAAGTGCATTTTGGCTATAGCTGTTATAAACCTGCACTGACAACTTCTACAATGTTACACCTCGTGAAAACCTGCGTCCTCTCCCCTGACTCTTGGCCATTGTAGCGCTCACTGGCTCCTGTTGCTTAGCAACACTCACCACAGCTCATTTGATTAAAACGTTCTTGTGGAACCGGGGCACTTAGGGCAAGATCATTTGCATGAAATGAGTGGAGGTGGAAACATAGTAGGACAAACTAGTTTCCTCTAGCCAACTTTTTCAAAGAAATGTAGAAACACGTTCGGCTCACTGAATCGTCATGTGATTTTCTCTCACGCGTGCTTTGTGCCACCCACCTGGTCAGGTACCAGAGGAAGTACCCATACTCCCACGTGGGCCGGACGTTGTGCCAGCCCCCCACCCGGGCTGCCTCGGAGACGCAGTACTTCTTTGTAGACGTGTCCACTCTGTCCAGCCTGGGCACACACTACCAGCTCAGGGTCAGCCGCGTGGACAGCTTCACCCTGCAGTGAGTGGACACACACACAAATCAAAATATATTTTTATGCTGTCACAACCCGGCTCATAGGTTGGGCGGTTCACCACACATGACTTAACTTCAGTTTGCCATTGATTTAAGATGGAATAATGCATGAGATGTGAGGGTCTGTAGTATCAGTGGTGTGTGCATGGTTGAATGGAAAAGTAGTGTGGGTGGAAAGCCTAAATCATAACACAAACGAACCGAAAGGGCAAAGCAACAACCAGTGTTGTCTGCCTTGGCTGCCCGATGTGGCCATCACAATGGTAATCGATATATACTCTATATATACGTGATATACGTGATATATGGTCATTGATGCATACTCAAGATTCAACCATGTGATCACATCGTTAACGGTCAGCACGTGGTTGTCGGGACATCTTGGTATGGCGAGTGATCCCAGTCTGGTGTGGCTGCTGTTTGTGTTTGTCTTTTGATTCACAGGACGGACAAGAAGTTTAGCTTCACTGCCTCGCCATCACAGCCGCAGGTAACCGCCTTTATCACACAACAGCTGTGTGTGTGTACATGTGTGCATATGTCTAGTATCTGTATTGGTGTGC
>OMNO01038954.1:10765-29996 GCA_900303215.1 Trachyrincus scabrus | reverse complement strand
GGTCAAAGGGACCTAGTAGGAGTGCGTGAGCCCTGGTACACACACACACACACACACACACACACACACACACACACACACACACACACACACACACACACACACACACACACACACACACACACACACACACACACACACACACACACAATAAATAACCAAGTATAATAACAAAATAATGATATCTTGTCCAACACCAAGACATTTTAATGATCAATTATCAGTATCTTTGAAAATAGTAGTTAGGCCTAAATGAAGAGCAGGTAAAACATGTATTCAAGCAGCCATGTTTGCCTGTTTAGAATCTCTTTGGAGCCAGACTGTAATGATCTACTGGATGCCTTTATGTTAATCTTATTTTCGACAGCACTTGATATTTTAGCATGTTGGTGTATGATGGGGAAATAAGCGTCAACAGGTAAGGGTCACATCGCCCCCTAGCTGAGATTAGAAGAATATCAGGTGGAACTTGATTTTTCCTTAAGGGATTGTTTAGGAACATGTAGAGTCTATTGTAGACACATCAACAGAAGACTACAATTCCCTACAATCCAATAATAGACGCCAATTCACAAAAAGAACGAGATAAAGAAAGCAGTGTAATTCTCTAAATGTGCTAAATCAATGGCAGACATGTGGTGGATAACGTTGTGGTTATCATGGGCTTGGCTGAGATCCGTGTTGTGAAGCTCCCATGTTCTCCACAGGAATAAAAACGTCCCTGGGCTGAAGCGCATGCATATAAAGCCTGTCTCACAGTGACAAAAGCGGTCAAATCATCCCGAGGCCCACTCTGTCAGCAATGAGTGGTCGGCAAACTGTTAACTGACTATTAAAAACTGAAGTCTGTAATCTTGGAGCCCGTAAGATTTCTGTCAAACAGAACAAAAGGCAATTCTATCTCAGGGAGGAAGGGCACAATGAGGACAAAAAAATAAGTGGTGAAATGAAGAAAAAAAAAGGTTGAAGGTGAAAGGATTCGAGTATGACATGCCGTGTGTTTGGAAAGGGAAGACTGTTACACTCGGTGAACATTGGGAATCAAGGGTATAAAGAGTTTATCGCAAATGCTCCTTATGTAACGTAAACACTTCAACGTAGTCGTGAATAGGGTGGAGAACTGCAACGACAAAATATCATTGTATCTATAATGCGGTTTCTAGTCTTTGGACGTAGCAGACAGGTAAGGTCTGCCAGAGGAGAGGATGTGACAATAAGTGCCAAAACACGGCAGATGTTCCTAAGCGAGCAAACTGAAGGTTGAGACTAAATGCAGTGAGTGACAAGTGACCCGGCAAGGTGTAACGCTACAACCACTGTGATTCAATCCATGCATTAAAAAAGCCCATAGACCTTTAAAACAAAACACTTACAAACCAAGCGATCATTGTACGCTAAACTGGAAAACAAGGAAGCAGCTAAATCAGGGAGAAAACGCATTAAGATGACCCTCTTGTCGGCAACACCTTCTTCTTTTATTTGCTCAATGGATTAATGACGCATCGTTACAAGCAGGAGTGGAGTTTTATTGCTGTAATCATGGACTAGAATGAGGAATCACGTGCCTTTTGTGGCATTGGGTAATGATCTAGACAGCCTGCCAGACCAAGTCACCAGTTACATGCATTCTCGTGTTGAGAGTTGTATTCCTTGTAAACAGTTTCATAGTAATAAACCATGGGTGATAAAGAAGCTGAAGGGTACAACTGATATGAAAAAGGTTAGATTTGTAGGCGGTTACTAAGAAGAAAAAGCAAAAGGAGTTGCTTCAAGGAAGCCAGTAAGGAGAATATTTGGATGGAGAAGCTTGATTTAACAGTAAGATAAAGGTTATATGAAATCTATGACTATTGGAACAGTATTTCAAGTTTTCAGATGTTTCCCAGATTAATCGAAATATTGACTTGACTTTGTGCATGAGAGTATAATTTTTTACTGGCTCAGAGATACCTGGAAATGGTCTACTGAAGTTAGCATTGAAGAGGTCTGTCTTATACAATAAGAGAGCAGGCGCTGATGGTGTCCATTCATTCCCTTCCCAAGAAATACAACACCTGTGGGCTGATCTTACGCACCTTTTTTTGTTCTATTAACACAATACAGTCACATCTTTCAAGGAAATTAGTAACTTTCAAGTTGCATCACTCCTGTCTGGACCGTGGTCCATCAAACTTAAAAACAATGTCTCTGACACCATCTTCACAGACAAAGACAGGGATGCCACATGAAACGGTGCGATGCTGCATTAATTCATGCTAATTCATTAATTCAGGCAGAGAAAAGGCACACTCGGGAGTCTTGTAAAAAAAACACGTACAGATCATTCTGCCCTATTTGGCCAACAAAAGCCATTCCATTTGATCACAGCGGATGATAGGAACCGGACCAACAAGCTGATTAAAAGGTGCATCATCAGATTCGCTTTCGTTTACCACAGAAAATGGTAAAAAATATATATAAAAAAAGGCCAAATTGAATGTCTATTTCTACAGCATGTCTAGAATAATGTCACATAGGTAGTTGGTTTCCTATTCTATCCAACCCATCTATCATGTCAATACTAGCTTAGAATAAAGTAGTGAAAATAGAGCCCGGGCGCTTCTTCTTTTCAGCATTAATATGCCGTCCCAGTAACTGTAGCAGTGCATCTCTATTAGACTTGAGAGGAACAGGAGAGATAGTTACCTTTCAAGGTCAGCTGTGACTTCTCAGTGGTCTGGGCACTGCCAGGTCTGGTCACACTGGCAGCTGCCATTGCATCACAGCTCTTAAAACAGCACAGATACAAGACACACACATGCACAACACATACACACAGATTAGCACTTATGCATGTAGTGACTAGCATTATGTAAAGATGTCCTGAAAGATGTCATCATTGTGCTGCAGTTGTGAAAAGGAGCCACAATAATATATGATGGTTCCCTATGAGAGGACATCATAACACATATGAAACCGTTTAATGGTTGCATGTGGCATCATAGAAAATTAAGAATCGGTATTTGGGAATAATGAGAACATCGCAGAGATGAAAATGCGTACACTACGATGAACATAAACGATGACGTTTATGTAACTATAGTTTATTTACGTATATAGGATGGTCTCAATCAAGATGAAGATTAAACGAGACGGAAGGGGCCAGACTGTAAATACAAGCACCACCATATGACCACAGATGACAGATGGTGGCTACATCTGAATCAACGCCATACCCTTCGAAGAAAACGCGAACACTGCGTTAAATGAATGTGTCGACCCCGTCGACAGGGTTGTCGTGCTGCAGACAATCCGATATTTGACGTAAAGCTACCAAAACAAAAGGCACGTCCGACCACAACCCATGTCAACAAGCTGACTGGCTTGGCAGCAGCAGCAGCATCATTTGCGCAATATAAGAGGTGGGGAAATAGATGCCACGATCTATTAAATACGTTGGCATCCGTCTTCGTTTGTATTGTCCCCACATTTAAATAACCTTTCCAGCGTCCACTCGTCACGCATAACACGGATGACGAGCCAGGCATTTAACCTTATATGCTACACAGATGAAGCTAACCGCTAGCCAGCTGCCTCCCGGGGCTCTGACAAAAAGGACACAATGATACCACGAACGATAGCCACGAAATATGAACGTGTCAACGATTGTAGGTGACATCTGCGAAAATATGACACCTATTGCCACTGACAACGAGGCCTATGTGTTATTTTTTGTCTCGTACCTTTCTTAGCTGCGATCCGCTGATGTCGCTAGTTAACTTTCATTTCCGCCTCAATGACAATACCACGTGACACGCGGTAATCTGTGGCGCAATGGATCACGGATAACATCAATAATAATAAAACAGACTGGCCATAACAAAGAGCATGTCATAACATGACACAGACTAAACAAGTGACAACGTGACAGCTTTTGACTTTATTAATTTAACTGTAGTTTAGATTGGCAGGGATGTTTTCATTACATTAAAATGTTCACAATAATGTATTATCATATAATGTAATACATTAATATGGCAGCACAATTATCAACACATGATGAATTAACCGACGTTAATATGCTTAACACGTCCATGTGTGAACTTATTTGACCATTCGAGTAATATACTTCTGAAATGTCCTCATGTATCATGTATATGAGACTAGTTAGATGACTAAACTGAGCCCCTTGGATCACATGCAGGACATAGACATACCAGCAGCTTTATTGTCTGTGTCTGATTTATATTGGAAATGTTTCAAACGACCTGCTCTGCAATTCAGTGTAACCACTTTTTGAATCTTTATTGCTGCTAAATTCATACACCAGATTGGGTGCAATAGTTGCTGTAACTTGGCAAAAAAAAAAGTGAAAATGCCAAGAGGAAGACTTCAGATCCCCCCCCCACACACACACACACACACGGGATAATCAGGTAACAGTCAGGACGGTGTTGATACTGTGCTGACTGAGGATGATGATGGTGAGAGCTGCTGTTGGTGGTGACGGTGAAGGCCAATGTAATGGTCGTGAAAGTACATGGTCACTGCCAGGGGAGGTCCCAGCAGCAGACACAGCCACACCAGGCCGTTGCCATAGTTACCCTGGAAATATCGCCCGAGGAAAACAGCGACCAGAAGCTAGAGGTGGAGACAACGCATTAATGGCTGATGCTGCATGGTGACCCCATGGCTGAAACATTCTAGTTATTCTAGTCATTGTATTATCATACAAACAATACACAAATATGCATAATATTTGCACAATAACATGGGAAATGTTCCACCTCATTTCCTCATTACTATATTTCCAAACATTCTCTGAAGACCTTTTTTTTAATTATGTGGCATCTTTTAAAAATATCATATTTTCTTATGAGCAGCAGGCTCAACGCTCCCATCTAATGGCATTTACTCTTCCATTTCCCCTTCATATGAAAACAGAAAACTACGTTGCTCTCTCACCTCAAATACCATCATGAGAAAGATCCACATTCGACAGCTGTGTAGAGGTAGCGCAATCACATACTGTAAAAAAGAAATATAAAAAAATTAATCAATCCATTCCATTTCCTGTTGTATATTATTGCCCAGTGAAAAAAGAATGAGAAGATTATAAGCAGGAAGCTATATATATGGACAGCTATGCCTGTCGTGCAGAAGCAGCAGGGATGTACCTCACAGAGAACAGCGGAAAACAGGAAGACCAGTAACTCTGCTTGCCAGGGGCACAAATGTCCTTCCACCAGCCGTGTGTACATATGTCTTGATGCATAGGAAGAAACAACATTGTAATAAATATTTTATATATCCTAATAAAAAAGATGAGTATTATAATAAATAGAAGTGAAGGCTAGCTAAACAATAACCTAGTTTCCTGTGTACCTGTGGCACCATTTCTGAAAGGGAATGTTCCAGTTCCTCCAGAGGGTTATCGGAGACGTAGCGTTCCTGTACACATGACACTTTAGCCTCGATAACGTGCTACCTTACATGCTGAACAAAGATGCTACAACAGTATACAGGCTGACTGACCACCAGTCTCCATAGAAATGCCGGTCCCCGAAGCGCAGGACCTCTGCACACAAGTTGAGGTAGGAATGACACAGGAAGAACAGCAGAAGCCACAGGAAATGGGTCGGTGCCTGTTTCAGATGAGGTAATACTGTGTCACTGCTGCCAGCATTTTGGATTTTATAGCTCATAGCGTTTTCTTCTGTTTTGGTAAAAATCTTCTCTTTTCTTATGTGGCTTTACCGACATGCTCGCTTTAAAAACCACATTTTTGTCTATAACCATTATGCATCATCCACCTAAATTATGGTAAAAGTTGCATTCGTATTTTCTCTAACTAAAAAGCAGATTGTTTTAAAATAGATACATAACTGAATTTCCCAAAACTCTTCCATATATACCGCTCAATAGCTAATGGAAATAATAAAAACACTACAAAAGTCTTACCACAAGTCCAACCAAGTGCTCTACTTTCATTGTGAAGTCCATGTTCTATATATGATAAAAAAGAAGCCGCTTCATTTTACATGATATGATAAACATGTCATATATATGATGTCATATATATGATATTATATAATGTCATATAATATCATATAACCAGCAAGGCTATTATGACTTATCACTTACGGAGAATGAGTTTTCTGACCTCTGGAAGATAGGCTCAATCCACTATGAGAGAAAAACACCATTCAGGCAGAGTTGAGGCAGAGTAAACACTGTAGCCGGTATTACCAGCTAGCTAGTAATGCATTTAGGTAAGAAAATACAATATAATTTTTCTCAATAAGTGCCAAATCGAGCATATAGACAGCCTACCTGCTGTACGATTCCAACCATGATCTGAATGAGAATCACCTGACGATATTGGGGGTTTGCAAAAAATGACATAGTTAGCCATTATAGTTTAACAAGGAGAGAAGTAAAGAAAAAGAGTAGATTCATAAATAGATACTACAATTTGCAGAAACAGACAGTCGTCTGTAGTGGTTTCTGGGCCTGGCTTACCATTTCCAGAAGCCTGAGCAGTAGTTTGCTGATCCGAACCTTGGGACTACGGGGAAAGTCCCTCTGGTAGCAGAGAGTCGGGGCCATCAGAAAGTAGTAAAGGTCTGAGGGATCAAGAGACTACTGTTATTCAGAAATCTTCCTTTTATTTAGAAAATATCTTCTCGCTATCTCTCTACTTAAATGCATAAAACAATGTTCTCCCGCTATGGTTTATGTCCCTACTGTACATCAGGTATCATGTTGTAAACAATCTGCTTCACCTTTGAAAGTAAGATGTTCATCAACTGTTCTTGGCACGTGTGATTCATTGTTGTCTTCCTCTGTAACCGTAGATAAATGTAAGTTGTCAAAGAGGTGATGAAGTGTCAACAGAGTCTCTAGTAGTGAAGACTGAAGGTGTTCAATACATTACCCTGTCTGTACCATCGATTAGTTTCCTGGTATGAATACAGCTTCAGGCCAAAAACAGTGTAGGACCACAGAGTGAAGAATGCACCACCTAGTGGACAAGAAAAAAACACAACACAGCATGAATATGTTGATAAAAATCACAAACATACAACATAAAGATACATTATAGCATACAAAATACATGACTTTTCAAAATAACGACGCCACATTATGTATTGCGAAGATAAATGATATTCATCACAAGATTCACATTTTCTTTAACATATGTTGCTTGGCCAAACTGATTTTAAAAAATCACACATAGTATAAATGTTATGTATACCTGTTGATATTGTAGGGTGGAGCAGGATTGCAAGAGCAGAAACCATCATCAGTAGTCCGAGGTTTGTCAGATGTAAACGATGAGTATGGGTAGAGGACAATTCACCCTGAAAAAAAAGAATAGAATTGAAGGTTCTCTAAATACACGCAGACTAAATAATAGCTATACAACAAGAGAAGCTGTGTTACCTTTTTTTGGGATTGTTCCAGAAGCAAAGCTGTTATTGCAAACACGTTAACACCTGGAAGAAATTGGCAAATGTTTATTGGAGAATTCCTGGACCCACCAGGAGGCAAAGCCAAAAATAAACCCAGGTTATTTTTTCGATGCATCCATCTGCTTCTTTGTGTATTTTTCGTAGCATTTTACATTATATATTAACCACCCTTTTTTCAATTAAGCAAGACATGTTTGAAGCTCTGTGGAGCTATCAACATTTTATACACATTTTATTGCAGGACAGGACATGATATTGGCATTGTAAAGTATTTTAATCAGATTGTGCAACCTTTAGCGTCTCACCCAGAAGAAGGTTGAAAGATGGCCAGTTGTAGTTATTTTCGGTAAGGTGCTCCAGGACCTTCTTTAAGTCTATCAAAAAGCCATGTCTGTTAAATAAGAGAGAAAATAGTATTTTGCTTTGTAGCTTTATTAACACTTTTGTTCTGTGTGTGTGTGCGTGTGCGTGTTTCTGGGTTGGAAACAGGAGGCACGGTGTTCAGGTTGTAATGATGGCTTTATTCACACCAAATTAAACACCTTGCCGGTTGTAACTGCCATTGTTAATGCAGTAGAGACTGTGAAGTGTTTTGAGCACTTCTAGTGTTAACAGGTGCCTTGTCACCAGGCTGAAATCAGCTTTTAAACAAGCCTATCGCTATCATATTCCTTACATCTGACATAGTTATGGTAGACAGAGGTAGAAGACAAGTGCTTCTAGATGTAGGCTGTCCACTACTGGAATTCCAGCCCCTAGACAGCACCTCGGTGCTGATATTAGCCTAGAACATGTACACCAGCTAGCTGTAAGGTGCAGGTTTGCCCAAGAGAAGAGCTAAGCAGCTAGATAGGTTTAGGTTTAGCTCAGAGTGAGCAGTCAGTCAACCTGGCAGAGTGGAGAGGACAGTGCAGCTTGTACCCTTAAATGTCTGATCATTTGTAAATCCTGCTCCATTTTGAATTCTGATTAAATAAATGGAATTGGTGCATTCAACAAAAATTAGTGTGTGTGTCTGTACTCACTGTATAAAGTTTTCCAGAAACAAGTGAGCATGAGTCAACACCTGTAAATCAGAGAAGAGCAATGCATTTAAACTATTAAATAGGAAGGAAAAAGGTCAGTGAACAGAAGTTCCACTCTTCTTCTTCATAGTGTAATATCTCCAGTTGTCTAAACACATGATCGACTGCATTAAAACAATTGCATAAGTCATTAAGAGTCAGTTAACGAGTCAAAAAGGCCACCAGAAGGATGATGATCCAGTTGAGAATTCCTCTGTAGGCTGTGAAGCGGCTGTCAGAGCTCAGCAGGGAGTCGTGGAGGCGGTGGCAGCTAGATGAGAAAACCACGGAAGGTCAGCGTGATATGCAAACAAAAACAACACTTTCCACCCTCATTGCTAACACACATAATTATACAACTCTTAACACTGTCCTTTCATAATCGAATAAAGGAGAAGAACATAGTGCTTTATCCTGTGAGCTACATTTGCTGTAGGGCTGGATATTGTAGTTGGAACAATCAAACAACAAGGTCTATGCCTTATTCAGCTAGAAATTGTGATTAATATGATTTGGATTATTATTGTCGTTGTTGTTATAATTGCTGATGGAAATTGTTATTATTATTATTTTTAAATCATCGGTAGGTCCTTTTCCACACACGATTAAAAATCCAAACACAACCCCAAAAGGTTAAATCTGCTTAATTGTCACAACTCCCCAATGGGTGTACATTAGCAAGGTGCAACTTACCACATGGCGTCATAAGGATGCTGTTGTTCTGGGGGGGCCACATCAGGACCACGGGCACTTTGACCTGCTGTGTCTTCTTCGTCAGAGAAAGAGGAGCACACAGAAAGAAACCTCTTTCTGGCTGTAGTAGCCATTTGTCGGTCTGTGTTTACGTGGACAGCTAAGATAATTTACATATTCCTCAAAAGGACAATTGTACACAAAACGGTCTTGCTAAAACAAAAACAAAAACACATGCATATTCAACTATACACCATGCATCTATTAATTATACAACAATAATGTAGTTTTTGGCTTCTTAAAACGCATTTGATTTTTTTAGACCCGTCGTCTACTCGGCAAATCGGATTTTTTTGTGATATTATTTTGCTAACCTTAAAATGAGAAAGGTCCTGAATAAGACGACACTAAATGCTCGACCGCTATGTTTAGCTGAGTGCAGCATAGCAATCCTTTGTAACGGAGCACAGCTCATTATCGAGCAGCCCTTGGAAATCAGAGGGGACGTCTCCCCTTTCCTCCCCTCCTAGCATCACACCGGCCCGGCTTGGTCGTCCCAACCAAGAGCTGGTATTATTCGACGCGATAAAAGCATTGCTTTCAATGCATATGCTTTCAATGCATTATGCTTATTCACTCTAGTCTACATATCATGCTGTCACTTAGTCTAGAATGATAACGAAGGGTCCTGTGTTGAAGGGGATGGGGAGACCCGTTCCACAGGCGAGCGTCTTTCCAACGCACTAACTCACGGACACGTGTACGCCACCATGAAAATGTAGTGTATATATATTTTTCTCTATTTAACAGATACTCCTTTATATTTCCTTTTTAAAAGCTTAAATACAATAACAATACCTCAGAAACGTATTATAAAGCATGTTTTATTTTTATTTTTTTTATTACAAAAAAAAAAAAAAGGGAAGAGAATGTTCCAACAAGAACGAGTGTTTGAAGGACTGGCAAATATCTACCGTAAACAGTCAATGTAATGTCAATGTAGATTCATGGAACTGTATGAACACGCAGATTGGCAGAAATGAATCATGAACAGACTCAGAAGAACAAAAACTTGAGAAGCTTTTGTTTTGATTCATTTCAATTGGGGGCAAAAAAGTCAAGTGGTGATCCTAAAAAAAACACAATTATCAGTTGATGGTGAGGACGTCACTCTGGATCTCATGGCTCAACTGGGTCTGGAGGTCACTCAGCTTCTTCTTGAGCACTGCCAGGGCCGACATGACGATGGTCTCTGGTCGCAGGGAGCCGCACGACTCCACGTTGTAATAGAACCTGCCAGGACACACACACGCACACACGCGCACACACGCACACGCACACGAATGCATTGAGAGACGTGTAGATACACAATTTGTATTTCAGAAGAAAAATGACCCCAACAACACCAAACAGTAAGTATACAAAGCCCCCTACCTTTCTGCCTTCCCATTAGGGTCGTATGGGGCTTGCACCTCGTCTTCTTCAATTTCCGAATATTCACTCTTGGGCCTAGGAATCACAGAGCAAAACATGGCAGCCAGGTTAGAACACACTCGGTGGCAGCATGGGGGTATTCATCATTGTTCAAAACACACAGCCCTACTGTATTATCCACCCTCAACACTCATCCCTCACAACCAGGGAAACAGAACAGAGCGTACCATTCTTCAGGTCGTGGGAACACTGT
Organism: Trachyrincus scabrus; assembly: GCA_900303215.1. Classification (NCBI taxonomy): domain Eukaryota; kingdom Metazoa; phylum Chordata; class Actinopteri; order Gadiformes; family Macrouridae; genus Trachyrincus; species Trachyrincus scabrus. Next base: position 19,098 of record OMNO01038954.1, on the reverse strand, counting down.
GTGCCGCAGCGCGTTGTCCGGGTCGTACTCAAAGGACACCCCCGCCGTGGGGTTCCACTTGGCGTGCTCCTTGCCGAAGCCCTTCTTGGCATAGGCTCTGAGTCGCAGCTCCTGGCCCTTACGAAGCTTCACCAGAAGAATGTCTGTGCAGGGCGTGTGCGTTTGGGGGGAAAAGATTATAGAAAACGGATACATTAACTTCATGTTCTCAGAAAAGGATATCGATAAGGAAATAACTGCAAAGATGTAGACCGCAGGAAGGAAGCCATAATTCAATTTACCGTCCTGTTCAACGTAGTCATTTGGGTCATTGTCTCTGCTCCTCGAGGTCACCTGAAAAGTTTCAGTAGTTGGTAAACAATTGCATTTCTGCCCATGGAGTACACCAATACAATACAGAGAACACCACTTTCCCTGTTACATGAGAAATTAGCTCAAGACAGATCAAATTAAGTTAGAGGCTATGGGGTTATGCCTGGAAGTCATGCCCTTATAGCACCACTAGCATATGGAACTCACTGGGATGACTCTGGGGTTGTTGGACAGGAGGTCCCGGGAGGTCACATGACGGGTCTGGTCCTCTGTGCATCGGACATCCAGCGTCAGCTCAACCGAACATTCGGCGCAAAAATCATCGCAGGCGCAGTCCTACAGAATGTTTACAATATTTATATCCAGTCTATATTCTGCTCATTGTATCTGAATCACACATTTAAGATCACATGACACAGTGTACGTTTTTTGTGCAATTTATCCAACAGTATACTTGCCCTGGAGTATTGCATTTTCTCCACAATGTCATCACTGGTGAGTGGAATGAGCCCTGAAAACACATATGACATGTTGGTACACTGATCTTCAAAAAGGTACAATATGTTGATATCAAATCATGTCACAGCACCTTTATAATAATAATAATAATAATAATAGAACAAGTGACTGGCAGACATAAGACAAGCATACATTTGTTCTTAAGAATACATACCGACTCTGTGGGCAATGAACTCATCATGAAGTACAGATGAATTGGCATCTATCTGTATCCAGTCGATAGCTAAAGTAGAAATAATGTGGGTGAGGATTCTGAGTTCATCAGTCATCAAATAACAAGAAGAAGCTGTGAGTCCCTTTACCTATCGTGGCCACCTCTGACATAAACACTCGCCGGATGGAGTTCGCGACCCTGGTTGAGACAACAAAAAACATGTGTTGCTCTATTAAGGTTAAAGTACGATACTTGTAAGTGAAGCTGCCTATTTTAGCAAATATGCGACTGATGCGAAGTTAAAAACATGTGAGAACACTGTGCTGTTATGACTCCAGAAGTACCGATTGACTGCACGCACTTTAGGCACACAGGATCTGAATGGACGTGTGGTTTGATACTTACGCCAAATCGGTGTTCTCTATGACAAACTTCACATTTTCGTCCGTTAATTCTGTGATTTTCACAGTCGGCTGGTTAGCATACGGCATGTTTCAGTTACACTTAATAAAGATAAAGATGAAACCGTACGACGCAAACTGTCGTTCCAACACTACCGCTTCGGTTAGGCTTGTAGGCCGAGCGAAACTATTTTCAGACCGCTGATTGGTCAAACGATGTATATTCAGACAGTGATTGGACAAAGGCAGTGGAGGAGGGGGTGGGTGTATATTTATTTAGCATCCGGGTCAACACTTTTTTACATCGGATTTCAAAATAAAGGTCTTCTATTTTATTGCACTATTTTTTTTTATTTTTTACAATATTTAGACACTTTCAATACATTGAGGTGACTGTATAACGGATGTATGATGTCAACACACACACACACACACACACAAAGCGGTGTTGATATACTACTGAACAGTTTAATGAGTTCCAAAATGACTCAACAGTATATAATGCAAATAATTTTATACAAACAGAAAACGGCTGAAATGGGATGGAAGAGGTCAAGCCTGGCAGGTGAAATGTGCTGATTCTGCAACTGAAAATAAATCTTGGGCCTTTGTGGACTTATTAATTAATACAATTATTTTTAGGGAATAAACTGATAAGCCATATGCTTGGGTATGGTGAAACTTTTTGATTTGCAGGTAATTGACAAGAAGGGTGGACAGGATCCGTTAAAATGCGTTAATATCATCGTCGCTGGTTCACTCCTGTGAGGTTCTTCAGCTGTGGGAAAGGGAGTACAACATTTTTCCAATTAAATGAATTAAAAAGTTTCAAACACCTCATCATAATTCATAGTGAAAAAAGACTTACTGTAAGTGCAGCTCCCATTAATCCTTGCACCACTGCTTCCCCTGTAGACTGCACCTGCAGAACACATACATTTCAATCATAGGGCCAAAATCTAAATGCACATTTATAAACTGATGATGAAATGCAGTGTTGCGTTTTTTTGTAAACGACAGAGGATGTTTAGAGTTGTTTATTTAGCAGACTGGATAATGGTGTAACACTCTACCTGTTTGGCAGTGTCAGCCATGTTGACTACATCCTGAATGCGGTTTTCAAGGAAGGCCCAAGTATCCTGGAAGTCTGGGGAGGAGTCCTGAATCATCACCAGCTCTGTGGTGTTAAAGATGCCTGTCAGCGCTGCTCGTTTGGTGTACCAGTTCATCTACAAAAAAACAAAAACAAACAAGAACTATTATGACTTATGTGGCAAAATGACATCCTCAAAAAAGGTTTATAAGAATGTTATCAGAAGAATTCAGACCAAACTGAACATCTAAATTAACCTGGGTGGTGGCAGGTCAGACAGTTTGGGGATGAAAGGGAAAGGGAGAACATGATGTAAGGAGAAGAGGGGGATCTGGGCCCGTAGTTATGAAGCATCTCAGAATTACTTTTAATTTAATTAATTAAAAGTGTCATAAGTGAACTTTTAATTAATTAACTCACTTTGATTTTACATTACAACTTTTTTCAATTCAATAGCTATTGTTTTTTGGAAAAGGTATATTCATTGATATTTAAGAGCTTCAGAATAAGGCACTTACCCAGTGGGGCAGGGTTTACCAAGGTGAGATGAGATAAAAAAATAAAGTCACTTAATTAAGATGAAATTATGACAGCTGGCTCGCATGTCGCCTCAATGCAGCCATCTTCTGGCAACTCTATACTAAAAAAAAAATCTATACTCTGAGTTTATTAGTATTCTTATGACCTATGACTGGAATGTTGATACTGTTTTAAGAGGCTTGATAACTACGGGCCCTGGACCCACTCACGTCTGTGGAGCGATCTCCAGCGTAGTACCAGATGTCGTCCACCAGGGAGGACAGGTGCTTCAGGCTGTCGGGGATGTTGTGAGGAAGAAGCAGGATACTCATGGCCTAAAGGGACAGTCACAGGGTCAAACAGCCGGCAACAGATTTTGAGAAGGAAGGATCATTGTGTGCCCGAAATTCCTCTACAATTTGCCTATGTTGCCACCACAATATGTTGGCGTCAGCAATGACCTGGTAGAATACTGAATCAATTATTTTATTAAACTCTCTTATTACTTTCTGGCTTTTATTCTAATACTAAAGTACTTCCTGATTATATGAGGATGTGGTATTATTCAACACAGGCACCTGGAATATGCAGTTTCATTTCGTGAAGTAATTTCCCATTCATATTTCATCAAGTTCCACAGATGCCATGTGTTATCACTTGATACCTGAGGCCATGTTTCAATGTAGGGGATGTGCATCCTCAATCTGGTCTCCACGGCATCCCTTAAAAACTCTGCAGTCTTCTTTTTTCTAAAAGACAAAGTTTGCATGTAAACAAATGTGTACTATTCATTAGAAAACAGAAAAGCAAGACTGGATAGCATTGTTTTTGTGTAAGTGAGTGTAATGTGCACATACTCAGCCTGGCCCACCTGGACCTGGTTATGCTGTTCAGCTAGGTTCTCTGTAAACTGTGAATTGCACTGCATGATGAAGTGCAGGACCAGTTCACCAGCCCCACTGTCAAACATACCAGTGGATGCAGAAGAGAGCCCAATAGTCTGAAACAGATGCAACAACAAGAATTGAATATGTAAATGTTTACTAATTACTACTGTTAATTTGACTAATTCAATAAAAGCATAAGGGGTATGAGGGGCTTAACCATTGACAAGACCTGTGATTCCAGCATTTCAGATGCAGCAGCAATCCCATGTTACTTACAAAACTGTAAACTTAAGGACACCTCATGATCTTGCACACTGTGTAGGATTTAATTCAACAGACCTCTGCACCAGCTGCAATGGCCTCCATTGACCATCCATATAGTGGGACAAACTCTAGTGCGGCAGTTAGGATGCGAGTTTGAAGTTGTTCCTCCGTCTCATACTCTTCTTCCTGCTCCCCGCTCTGATCCTGGTAACTTAGCAACCATCAACAACCAGCAGGGATTCAGCGTTAATTGAAGGAATGAGAGAAAATGTAAGATAGCATTACTCTTTAGATAATATTCTAGCAATATGAGCACTGTAAGCAACTTGGCAATGGAGCGTCCAATAAAAAGCTTGGCATTTTAAGTGTATATCTTAAATTAGCTATGACTGAGTGGCAAGGACTTGAACTCTTTTAAGACTATGAACTAGGGATAGGCCGGTTACCTGTTTTACTTAATACCAGGGTGAAAAATTATACTCAACAGCAAAGTATATAATTTTTTATAAAGGTGTTAATATTAATAATAACAAAAGTATTACTAATTGATGCCAAGACATTTTCTATTAAAATGTTACCGAAGCAATACAAATCTACAGCAGCCTAAATTCAGAAACTCCTATCGTGATGACCTTTTATTTCCATCTCATCCCTACCATAAACACAGTGTGACGCTGACCTAGTGTTGGGCCTGGATCCTTCCTCTGCTGCCGCCGAAGCATGCTGGAAAGACTGTGTGTCCTGCTCAGAGTGGTAGTGTGCATGGCTGGATGTGGACGAGGAGCTGGTTGACGAGGTCTTGTCATATTTGGATTCGTCCTGGAGTCGAACGGCGGCACAGTGAAATCCTTTTCTCAGGTTGGCACACTGGGGATGGGTCGTTGGTGCAGCCAACACTTAAGTAAGGAAATAATGCAATCAGATAATTTACACGGAAGGCAATTGAGGTTCTTAAGACAAAAAAAACAGCAATCGCCTATGATTTTGTTAACCAGTATTGAGGAACAAAAAGATCCCAGTGTAAATATCAGTATGTAAACAACTGCCCAGTTTACTTGGAAAGACAGAAACGCCCCCCACTTGTTGGAAGCAGTTTTGTCAGTCAATTTTGTCAGTCAACAACGATTTTTAATATGTACATTATAAACAGGATTTATAAACAGAGTTATGTTTCAATTTGAATGATCAAAAACGTCACGGCCAACAAGCTCGTGTTTTATTCTGCCCTTCACGATCACCTCTTCCTCAAGTGTCAAGTGACATTGGTTGGGAAAGCGAACGTCAACATTTGATCGGTTTCGAACCGCAAGTTGCAACTCGAAAATAAAGTCGGCGGGATAAATCAAGACGAGCAACTTAAAACTTAAAACACAACGTTTCCATATTACCGCTGCCAAGGCCCCGGAATACCCGTCCACTTCGCAGACCTCGTAGCAGCAGCGCCGCCATATCCACAGCTGCAGCGGATTGCTTAGAGAAGCTCGTGACGAATTTATTACGCGACGCACGGCGTACGTTGATGACGTCAGTGTTTTGAGCCATAAAGACCCCGTAAGATAAGATAACGACGACCTTACGGGCGAGTGCGCCGGCGATCGCAATTTATTTTATTTGAGTAATTTTTAGAAGTGAGGCACATTATAATACAGGTAAGAGTTTATTACTAGTCTATATTACTCTATGTAGTATTCGGAGCTGTTGTGTTGTGCTTATGCCGTGTATTTGATGAGCAGGTTTGTTTTCCGCGTCACGGTGCTCGAGGCTTCTACGTACACAACAACGCATAACTGCGTATCTGCTCTTCTGCGACACAGGGGACGAAGATGTAGCTCGTATTCTTTTAATTTATTCTGCAAAAGAATAAAGTCAGGTGTTGAACTACGATGTTGCACCAAACAAATGTTCCACCAACATCCATTGTATTTATTGTCGGTTGCTGTCCTTCTGTTATGACTAGCTGCCACGTTTAGTGTGACAATGTGTTGTCTTCAGAGGGGGGGTGGGGGTCTATTAACGACTAATAGACCCCCCCCCCCTGAAGACAAGGTGGTCGCCACATGGCGACTAGCTGTGATCGTACAGTACTCAAATGTGCAGAGTCACGGTTAGGCCTATGTTTCCAAGCATACCTTACGAATTTGGTCTATTCACATTCAATCTATATACATTATATTATATTCCTATGTCGTTGGGTGGTGATCACCAATTAACATAACTTTTCATAGTGTGATTTATAATCCATTCTTATTTACCTTTACACAAGGGCATTCGTGTCATGTTTTACATGCGTTCAGGTTACAGTTGATTTAGAACCATCTTAAGAGTACAAACCAGTCAAATCATATCCTCTGAGCTGAGCTGATGTTTGTACTCTAGGAGCCCAGGATGGACCTCGGCATCAAGGCGGGAGACAGTGTGCTCCTGGTGTGGAACCAACCATCATCTCCTGATGCCCTGAAAGTGCTGGCGGAGAGTGTGATCGCCATCATCGGAGCCGATGGCAGAATAGCAGTTGTGAACATGGAAATAATGTTAATTTGTGAGTGTTTCATTTTATATTATTAGGCTATTATGTACTTTTTGGACACACACACACACCCACCCACACACCCCAATTATGTTTTAGTTATAATCTATTGTGTGTTGTGTGATGGCTGAAAGCTTTTCTTCTTGTCGTCTTTCTCCCCAGCCACCCAAACTCAGTCCTCCTTTGACTGGGTTCTCTCCTGCCTTCTCACCGACAACTCGTCTATCCACAGCTCGGAGACGCTGGCAGAGATAGCCCGAATTCTCAAGCCCGGTGGGAAGCTCATTCTGGAGGAGCCGGTTACAGGTGAGATCTATGATTAATAGCATGCATTTGATAGCGAACCCAGAACCTTTGGGCTCGGGGTCGAACACCCTAGCCATTAAACGGTCTGCCCCCTATCTGTTTTTTTAATTTACCTGGCTCCATCTCTCATTTTCTATTTACCTCAACCTCTGTCTGTCTGTCACAGGAACTAATGGGCACAGTGTGAGGACTTCTGAGAAACTGACGTCCGCCCTGAAGATGTCCGGCTTGATGTCTGTTACAGAGGTAAAATCCTACTATCTACTACAAATCCTACTTATCCTACTATGGATGACGATGATCGTTTTTCATGACGAAAAGGCACATCATAATTCTAGAACATTATACACAACAAACCCTTTCCCCGTGACATCAGGATGAGAGGGAATGTCTTGATAAGGCGATCAAGCTCCATAAGATAGGAAAACCATTTTGCTCTCCCGGTTCAAGGGGATGGTGGATGTTTTTTCAACGCTATCAATGTCTCATACAACTTGCAGCCATAGACGAGGTTTTGTGATCCAACGGTTGAGTGTTAAGGGCATTGGTGGCGCTATAACTATATATTATCACAGAGCCATGCAGCACATCATTTATTCTGTAGTGTCTACTTATTCTGTGTGCTTCGGTTTCTTGTCCAGATCAGCAAAGGAGAGCTGACTCCAGAAGCGCTGAGCGTTCTCAGAAGCAGCACAGGCTACCAGGGCAACTCGCTGTCCAGGGCCCGCGTGTCTGCCACCAAGCCAGACTTTGAAGTGGGCTCGTCGAGCCAGTTGAAGCTCTCTTTTGGGAAGAAGAAGTCCAGGCCAGGTAGGTTTTTAAATGACAACTTCTATGTTATTTCAGCTCATTTGTGTGAGCGCGTGGGATGATGGGTAAATGGGCTATCGGGCCAACTGTTTTGTTTTTTTTATTAGCAGAGAAACCAGCCCTTGATCCCAATACTGCCAAGATGTGGACCCTCTCAGCCAATGACATGGATGATGAGGATGTTGTAAGTACACTAGATCTGCTCTAAAGTCTTCAAAAGCTAAAGAAAATGTATACTCGTACAATACACATACGCTATGAATTATATGCGCACATACTTTTTTTTTCTGGTCAAACTGTCTTTGGGACACATACTGTATAGGTATGTGTCTAGCAGTGCACAGGAACGACTAAGAAGCCCTTCAAATCCTCAAAACAGCCATTATTCACGCAAAGCTTTTATCGATGTACCTCTTAATTACAGATACAAATTTTTTTTAAAGAGCTTTGAAGATAATAGCAGACACACCCGTAAACTAGGGCCTTGAGTCAGACGAACAGTAAAGCATGTTTGGGGGAAACGGCACAGGACATTACCCCC
>OMNO01038938.1:1265-13205 GCA_900303215.1 Trachyrincus scabrus | reverse complement strand
GCTTCTTCTTCTCTTGACGTTGGCAGCCGCCATCTTTAATGTGAGTGTCTGTGTGTCTGTTTTTCTTTCTAATTTTTGTCTATCTATCTATCTATCTGTCTGTCTGTCTGTCTATCTATCTGTCTATCTATCTATCTATCTATCTATCTATCTATCTATCTATCTATCTATCTATCTATCTGTCTGTCTGTCTATCTATCTATCTATATATCTATCTGTCTGTCTGTCTGTCTATCTATCTATCTATCTATCTATCTATCTATCTATCTATCTGTCTGTCTGTCTAATCTGCCATGTTTGAAATATAATCGAACTAATTTAATAACTTTATTTCTTTCTCTTTTCTTCTTTTATTCTTTAGGTCGACGCAGGCGCCAAGGTAAAAACCCAAACAAACTTAGCCAAAGCTAGCATACTGCTGTAACTTTCCAGTGAAACAGAACATAATCCATGTGGTTGATGGTTGGTCCTGAAAACAGAAGATGATGAGGATGATGGCTATGAACGGAGCCATGATGAACGGAGGCATGATGGGAGCTAACCCCGCTGTGATGGGGGGAGGGGGCTTCGCTCCCGCTGTGATTGGAGGAGGGGGCTTCGCTCCCGCTGTGATTGGAGGAGCGGGCTTCGCTCCTCCCATGGTCCCCGGGGGAGGGGCTGGGTTCGCCGGCCAGCCGTTTGCTCAGGTAGGTCCATCAGAACCTGGTCTGGTTCTAAACCAATCTCATTCAGAATCAATCTTTCCCCCAAATCTTTCCCCCCCTCATTTTCAAAAAACATTATTTTTCAAAGCAGTCTTTTTCAAAACACACTAGTTTTCAAAATAACTGTCCCTGATCAAGACAGCAGAGTACAAGTTAAAGGAATGACAACATAATCACATAAACAACACACAAAACAAGATCTCAGAACAGACTTAAAACAAAGCAAGATTCCAAAGTGCCAATGCCATTATTTAATGTTTCTTTGTTGTTTGTTTGTTTGTTTGTCTCAAATGTAATTTCCTTTTAACAGTTTGTTCCAAGGGTTCCTGCCTACGCCTTTCAACCCCAGGTCCTTCCTCCTGCACCCATGGGTGTCCCCAATATGTACCCTGTCCCTGCTGCCAACGCTGTTAGTATACCACACACAATTCAAATGTATTTTATAGTGTTTACGGTAACGCTGTTAGCAGGCTATCATTCACATTGAAATGTGTTTTATAGTGTTTACGGTAACACTGTTAGCGGGCTATCATTCACATTGAAATGTGTTTTATAGTGTTTACGGTAACGCTGTTAGCAGGCTATCATTCACATTGAAGCGTTTTTTAAAGTGCTTTAATGCTGTTAGTATCATTCATAGACAGATATTCAAATGTATTTTGTTGTTTAAGGAAATATGTTGGTTGGTATCAATGGAATGATAATACAATAAATACAATTCTGTTTTATGGACAGGCTCCTTATATGGGCGTTCCTCCGATGGCAGGTTTCAACCCCTTTGAGCAGCAAGCAATGGTAGGGACATCTGCTGGATACACAACTGATCAATTTCCTCTCCATTATTATGTCTGTGGTTGAAGTTGACGAAAGGAAAAATTTCGTGACGTGTGTGTGTGTGCGTGCGTGTGTGTGTGTTAATGTAACATGGTCTGTATTAGGCCCTACATGGTAACCAAACACTCTTTCGCTGTTAAAACAGGGACTTCCAGTAGGGGGTGCTATGGCTCAACGGTTCAAGGTACATTCCGTTAGTATATGAATGAATGTGTCACACATCTAAAGAACACTAATTATCTAATTATTTTACTTTTTTTATTGTCTAGCGTCAAATCATGAAACAGCTGAATACTGCAATGGATACTCAGGTGGGGCTCTCGTGGGCCAATATATGTAATATACGTTGCTGATTGATATAACTAGTAATACATAAGCAGATTTATGAATTTAACGCTCTTTTTCTCTCCCAGATTCCTACTCCACCTGAAATACAAACAACAACCATTCCCTGTGACGCCCACCAGGAGAACAACTAAAATATAACTTTAATAAACGAAATGCTACCTGAAAATGAAGTGACCCTACCCTACACCCTCATATAGGTCTAATGTAAAACATCCCAGAAATAAAATTGATATAAAACAATTGGTGGTTGTTTAAAATGTCTCCTTTCTGTGAATAAATATACATATCATTGAACACCGTTTTTTGTTAGTGCCATTGATTTTACTATACCCATCCATTATCTTATATATATTTACACACTTATATATATGCTCCTATAGTAGGCCTATAGAGATAGATAATATATATATATGTATATATAAATATCAAACTGTGCCTTCAACAATGAAACACAATAATCTTAAAGAACCACTGCCGCCATCTAGAGGACAATTATCGTACTACACATTCCTTTACACATGCATCTTGAAGAAATCTGGCTTCTTCAATGGTGGGTCGAAAATACGACACGACACACGTGAACCAAAACTTTCACTTAAAACTAAACTTTAACTAAAAAGTTAAACCACAATTTTAACCATATTTATAGTTAGCCGCTATTGTTGCCGTTAGGGGAAGATTACCTTACCACACCTTCACACTCATTAAGCCTTACAGTACACCATCATATAAATCATACACAAGCAACACATTGTGAGCAAACTTCTCAAAATGTCCATTGTCACTAAGTGATAAGATCTCGTGGCCTTCAGTTGAGAACATGACTGACTCCAATAACAACCCCCCACTCTGTAGCCTTATGCATAATAAAACACAGTAACGTGGTGGTGGTGGAGACAACATCTTTTTAATTGAAACACACATCAGCTCTAATCTTAAAGACCTAAAAACGAACCATGTCATGACTTTAGCAGACATGACATACGCATAATAATAACATAGTGGCGTAACTGTCTGACACGGCAGAGTCTGCTGCTATGATGCACGTCTGTCCCATTGACCGCACCATGTCTGCCCAGACTATAACAGTCACACTCCAACAGCAGAAATGCACAGAATTTAAACAGGATAAGAAGCAGCCAGTCACACGGCAACAGAACAGGGAAAACCCAAGAAAAAGGTAAGTTGTTATATTATTTGGAAAGAAATGACTTGAAGATGATTCCAGCTAACACGTGAAACAATGTTTTGTGCATCAAGCTGCAGGTGCTGATAAGGCTGTTTAGTGAAGCAGCATGATGCTACAGACTACTCTTACACTGCTCTGCCTGTTGGGGACCAGCCTGTCTCTCCCAGTAAGTAACCCCTTCTCTGTGTTGTGCACAAGCTGTTTAACACATACAGCTATCTTATCTTCTAGCAAACGGTCAGTCATGTGCCTCTAATGATGTTTCATTAGGTGCAGATCGGAATACTGGCAAGCAACAGCAATGAGGTACTTTGATGTCTCTGATCTTTATTAGTTGGCTCATTTACGACAAACAGCAACAACAACAACAAGAACAAAGCGTTTTTGTCTTTTTCGCACGTTTTTAGATCCTGAGATTGAATGGGCTAACTCTGGCGACCCTCGGACAAACTCAAATGCAGGTAAACTCACGAATTCAGTCGCCAACGGGTCTTGCCTAATCCATCAGTAAGATAATGGCGCCATTGCTTGCTTACATTCATTTACCTTAACAGCCTCTGTGATGGCTGCTACACAACAACAGTTTGTTTATTCTTGGTTCTGTCGTCTCCTCCAGGGATCTCCCATGCTTCCCCCGTACATTTTCCAGCAGCAGCCCGAGGTGCTGTTCACTCCCCAGGTGGTCAACCTCAACCCTCAGATCGGGGGCCCCTTCGGCCCCCAGGGCCCCTTCGGCCCCCAGTTTCTGTTCCCTCCTAACCAGGGAAACCAGCAGCAGCTGAACCCAGCGTTTCTGCCCAACGGTCAGCAGGAACTGCTCGGGCCCCAGGACCCCAATGCCCCCGTAGGGCCCCAGCAGCCCCAGAACCCAGTGCAAGTAGGTGTCTGTGGTCGTGTTGTACAGCACACCTCATGTGATTACTGTATTGCAATGATTGTGCCTGGGAGTGATTATTAAGATGTGTGTGTGTGTGTGTGTTTATTATCATCCTTAGATGATTCCACAGTTCCAGTACCCGGTGTATGGATATCCCCAACAACCCAGAATGCAGGTAATGCAGGTTCACTCCTTTAAAGGGCCCCTATTTTACCACCAGCTGTGAGTGTGATTAGCCATTGCAAGCCGTTTCAAAATTGTCATGTGACTAAAATTGTCATTGACATAGTGACATCACACAGTGGGAGTGTCCACCCAGATGTATGATGACTAGACCAGTCTGCCGGCCTACCCTAGGCTTGTAGAAACGGCTTGTGATGGATAATCACACCTGGTGGTAAAATAGAGGCTCTTTAACATCACCAGCCATCGTTAACACTATCTCTACACTATCACTACAGATCCTTCTAACTCCATTGTTTCCACAGGGCTACCCCTACTATCTGTCCCCCTACGGCTACCCCCAGAGGAACCCCATGGTACTGCAGCCCAACCAGGGCCAGGTGAACCAGGTGAACCAGCAGACCCTGGAGAGAACCACACAGAAACCACAGCTCCCCCTGCAGGTGAGGACACTTTTATCCAAAGCGACTTACAGTGAATTTTAGATACAGGCTCAGAACTTCCACCTACGAGTTTCCAAAAATGCGATCTGAGCAGTTGTGACAGTCGTACAGGATAGGGTTACCCGGGCACCTGCCCATGATTAAGCGCTGATGGGAAGCAGGTAGGAGTTTGGGCGTGGCGTGCTTAAGGATGTCTACAGATAGACTGGAGACATTGGGATTTAAACCTAGAACCTTTTGACATTATCCCGCCCCCATGTCCGTGACTTATGTAACATACAGTGAGTGTCGTCTACATGCTGTACAGGGAAATAGATTTGGTTTGGATTGTGCAGACTTCGCCGTGGAGTTTAGAGTTGAATTACTTGTGTTGGAGACTGTTGGCAAACTCAGGTGCAGCACATGTCCTTCATGAGATGTTCAGTCCATTTGGATGCTCCAGTTCACCAGTGGATGAAGTGTAGGTTTGTTTTTGCTCTGGCAACAATGGAGAAGCATCCATGATGAGCTTGCATATTTTAAAGTCACCATTTGGAGGAGATTTAACTTTGCTGTCAACTGTTTTGTGAAGATAAACTTACTCTATATCTACCAATTCCAGCAGGCTTTCCAGCCGAACGTACAGGTAGACAAGGTGAGTGACTTTGCAAGCAAATATAGGAACAAATTGTCTTGATATAATATGGTGTTTTTTACTTATTTAATAGTGAGTATTATTATATAGAAGTGTGATGACTATGATGTCTTCTACAGACACGGCTGGTCGTGACTCAGAAGGAGACTCTTACCCTACCTCCTAATAACCGTGGTGACGCAGTCGGGCCCGGAGTCGATGAGGTAAGAACAGCGATTTCCACAATAAAAGTCCACTCAAAGTATGCTGTTATTTGATTACTGCCAAACATTCGATGGACGGATCAGCCTAGAATATTAACGTAAGCTTTCTTTTATATTTCAACAGGGACACTCAAACTTCCCTTTCCTGTTTGAGCCATGAAGTTAATCTGGGAAATAAGAACGAAGGAAAGATTATTTGTGTCTGAAACCGCTGCGCAAAATATAACCTGAGATTGTTCGAGGAGTTGAAACTTTGTCTTCTGCAGAAATCTGCACTGTACTGCACGTTGTTGAATAAAGAACTCTGTTAAAGTAAATGCTGAAATTTGTTTTTAATTAGATTTAAGTAATCATGCAAGCAAACAAAAGGGACAAAATTATATCGGTGATCATTCACCACAAGACGCGCCGGCTGAAATGAATGCACATCATTTCCATATTAGAGAATATCGACGGACCATTGTTGACTTCTCCTTGCAAAGTTTGGGGAACAAGAAACACGATCAGCTTGACGATACATGATGATGCGTCGCACCAGGGTCATTATGTTAATCAAAGTTGTATTCGGTCAATAACTTTACGTTGTATCCACGTTGGATCTTCTCTGTTTTGTTTGCTTTATCCTGAAAATGAATCAGTCAGATGTCATAGGAGAACAAAATAATAATCCTGGTCCAAACATGTGTCTCAGCATAGTGTATGATAATAGTTTGCTCTTAAATGGTATATATATATATCGGTGTATAATTGCGAGGAAAACTGCTTCCTAAAACACCAATAGATCAGTCAATCTCAATAAGTTCTGGATATTTGACTCACCCATGGACATCTTTGGGTGTGAATGGTTTGGAAGAGACAACAGTGAGGGGTGAGATAGCGTTAGTTGCAGTATCAAACGCATGCGAAGACAAACAGATTATATTGTCATGCATCAGTACTCACAGGAACGAAAAGCCCATATTCAATGGAGACTTTGTTCTTTAAGAAGAAACAACATCGATTAAAATAAAACACAGACATGGAGACTGTCATCAGTTGTGCCATTTGCAGAAAAAATAAACTTTACATACCGTTGCAGTGGGATTGAAGACGATCTTGAAATATGGCTAAAATAGAGGGAACATGTACTTTAACTCACTGCATTACTTACTCGTGTTACGATTTCTTCCGTTTTAAAATGTATAACAAACAGAGGGTAGCTACCTGAAGGCCACCCGGTGGCGCATACTGTCAAAGAACATAAAACATAAGTCATAAGTCCGTTTCTAATCTGTCAAATAATTGACAAAATACTTGCTTTCAAATGATTCTATACCATTCCCTGAGGTCCAGGTGGTCCATTCTGTGGGAAAAAAGTAGAAAATCAAAACAGTTAATCAGAATAAAGACATGTAATGGCTTCTCACGTAATCAGAGACATTTCAATACATAACTACCATGTCAGATTCCTCTGGAATGGGAGGTCGTTTTCCAACCTGGAATTAATTAAATAGTTGTTAGCTATATATATATATATATGTGCTATTATAGGCATTGTATCAGTATACCTTAGCGATCACAAAATCGTATTGTAAAATAAATGTAATACCTTTGGTAGTAGGTATATATTCTCCCCCTGAAATAACATATTTCAACAATGAACATTTGATAAGTCTTGGTTTTTAAGACTTACAAACAGTGGTTTATAAACTGTAATATATTGGTCAAGAAGAAAACATCTTCATGTTTACCTCTTTCAAGGGAAGACCAGTGACATTCTGAGAGGGAAATTCACAGGACTTTAAGTACAAATATATTTATATATATATTTATATATTTATTTATATATATTTGTTGTAAAATATATTTCGTTTATCTGTCGTGACGGAAATATACGATGCAAAACCATAACATTACCTCCAATGTGACATTGTCAGCCTGTAGTATGACCAAAAACAAGTAAAAACATTCAGAAATATTATTAGAAATATTATTGTTGTTAAAAAAACAAACAATTGTATTGTCTCAAAATGATTGTTTAAATACACCCACCCTGAATATAGGGATGAAGCTTTGCTTCCCCTAAAACAAAAATGTACATATTATTATTGTTAGATATTGATTATATTGATTATTAAGAGAAAACCACGGAACAACCCACCAACTGAGCAGCATTCAAGGGGACGCCGTCAAGGAAAACACCCTCCAACAGATCCATGTCCACGCCCCCTGGGGCAGGCAGCGGGAGCCTGCCACGCTGGACCAACAAACAACCATTTAATAACATCTTTCCTGTTCCATTCTTATCACCCTCAACGTTACCATAATAATAATAATAATAATAATATTAATAATAATAATGATGATACTACTACATTGTATTTATGTAGTGCTTTCCTAAATACTTAGACACTTTACAAAATAAGAAAAAAACAAGTAAAACAACAACTCACTAAATATCGATGAAAAGTCACTTTAAAACATTTAAATGCAGCGGCAGAACGAGGCACAGAGAGGTGAGGAGAGTTAGATGAACTCATCGTTGCTCATTGACGATAGTGCCTTGTGCAGAATCTACCTTTCCTCCGTGGTGCTTCTTGTGACTCTTCTTTCCTTTTCCCCGGGGGCCAAACGTTCCCCAGCGGCCCCGCGATGGTCTGTGGCCAACGTTGGTCTCAGTTACACCAGGCCCAAAATCAGCAGACTGTGATTGAAGAAGAAAAGCGCATTTCTTTTAGTTTTTTTTTACCACTATTGCGAACTGCTATGCTAACCTATGCTATGCTAAACCACAGTACTTACAGTTTGAGTTGGAAAGGTAGTGGCTGAAGTTGCCCCCTCCATGTGACGTGACCTCAAACCCACTCCTCTGTGATTGCTCTGTTATAAAAATGAACCAAAAATCATCACACGATCATGTCACTAAGAAGCCATTCTGAATGACATCAGTGAGATATAAACTATAAACAGCACCTTGTCACCCCTATCAGTGGTCGGAGGGTCCGAGACAGGTTCTCCATCAGTGGTCGGAGGGAACCCACTGGGCTGAGGGTCCGAGACAGGTTCTCCATCAGTGGTCGGAGGGAACCCACTGGGCTGAGGGTCCGAGACAGGTTCTCCATCAGTGGTCGGAGGGAACCCACTGGGCTGAGGGTCCGAGACAGGTTCTCCATCAGTGGTCGGAGGGAACCCACTGGGCTGAGGGTCCGAGACAGGTTCTCCATCAGTGGTCGGAGGGAACCCACTGGGCTTCCATCCATGCCCTGGTCCTCGTGAAGGTCTGCTTGGATACCAAGGTGGCATCTTTCCCGGCTTGGTAAAATACATTGTCATGTGTCAGTTTCAAAACAAAACCATAAAGACGGGTGGCACCAGACCACAACACTATAAAACCTCATTTATAGTTGCCACACCACACCAATCAGCGACTATAAATGCCATGGCCGTGTGTGGACCACGCGCACCGTGGCTTAACTTTGCAGAGCGGTGCGCAGAATCACAAAATTAACGTTTTATTACATTTTATTATCAGAAATACATTGCACCGATAGTGCTGATGTCGATAATCTGAGAAATGACATTATATCAAAGTTAAAATCCTATCAACCGGCAGATGTTAGTAGGGGTGGCACTTTTGAGACTTGAACTCCATCCTTACCCATGTAGGTCTGCCTGGGAAGCTGGACTCCCATCGAGGCCAACCAGGACCTCCAGCGAAGGGTCCACCAGTTGGGGGACTCATGTCCTGGCTCCCCTCGGTCTTAGAGGGCCATAGAGGAAGATACTTAGTGTAGAAATACATGGGGAAGCAGGGCTGGATAAGGGTGACCGTTCAGACATGTCTTTACCTCATAATCTACACCCAGTTCGGGCCGGGCTCCGTGCCAAGGCCGCCATAGACCACGCTGGAGAGAAAGTAGACCACATATTAAACTAGTGACCCATTGTCATTACGGTCAAAGTATATACGCTACATATGCCATGCTATACTCACGCGAGCAGCCACAACGGACAGAAGTAAGGCGAAAATACACAGGAACTCCATAGCTGTTCAATAGCCTGTATATAGAAAAGAACAAATTATTTACAAGGTTAAAACGTTTGATCTGCTTTCCACCCAAGGCCCTTCTTCTAATGGCTCTCTTCAATAAGTAACCATAAAAAGATTAGGAGCAGGATAGTCTAGAGCGTTTGAACCCCAACATCTGCAGTCCACCTCTAGGCATCCAGCAAGATGTCCTAACCCCTGCCTGCCTACCTTATTGACACATATCTAGCACAATTTTCCCAGATGTTGTGGATAAAATAGTCTGCTAAATGACAAAAATATTGAGCAGTAGCACATACTGCACTTTTCACGTCTCCATCAGACACCTACCTGCACAACAGCAGTTGCTGAGTGTTGTCCTGGTTGGTGTTGATCCTTATATATATATATGCATACACCTATAGTCATTAGGCATTGCAACACACCTACACCAATCTGGCAGACCATGTGATTCATCCTTGTTGGTATGCACAATTTAGCAACGGGTGCACATATTGCAAATACCCCTGCTGTTGATCAATCCCTTCAAGGGCTCTTGAGAAAACCCCAATGTGTGACAATGTGATTGAATTTATTTATAAATCTCAATTGCCGTTGCCATTTTATTCTAAACATCTGTTCAATACTTAATAAATGTAACTACTGGAAATGTAACTAAAGGAAATCTGACATAGAGAGTAAGTTTGCTTTGAAAGAAATGAAAGGGAGAAGGATGAGTGAATATTCTGCCAAGTCATGTTGATTGTATGACTGCGTTGATGGTATCCTCTTGGCCTAAGCTGCTGTGTTGTGTCACTCATGAAGTTAAGACGACTTAAAGCCCTGACATCTACTGCCTCGTTTGGTAATGTGTTGGGGGGCAGAGAGCTGCAACGCTTTGTCAGTCATGGAAACGACTGATTTGACGAGACAGGCTCGCAGGCTTATGAAAGCGGCTATAAGGTTATATGAACTAAATACAAAATGGACACCATGGAAACAGACATAGTTCTTCTCAAAGAGTTAAAATAATAATATTGGTGATATTTGGTTTGAATGGTTTGAACCCAGAACCCTGGCAGTGTTAATGCCATGTTTTATCTATTGATTGATCAACACATGAGTTACTCTTTACTACAAGTTTAACGTGTATTGATTATTTTCATCATCCACTATGATATGACCATATTTGACGGTCAAATGAAATAACAGATTGCCTGACTCATGGACTCACGGCTGTTAAAATAATCTGGGTTTAAAAACGTATCCGTCCATCAGTCTCCTATTAACCCCACCCTCGTCTGGCTCGCCCACGTCTACCCTCCACCCTCCACCTGTCCACCAGGATCTTCAGACTACAGCACTACACCACCACGACACGCACTCCTCCAGTCCTTATGGCCATTCGGTCATTAAAACACCCCTGGGGAAGGCTGCTTCACCTAACTGTGTGTGCACGGGGAGGTTTGTAACAGTATATCGTATATTGTGTCACATTGCATCTGTTTACTATGTGAGACATCGTTTAGAAATAAGCCTGCATACCATCCCAATTAATGGCGCCATCTGTCCCAATACACCACGCCTGAGGTGCATTCTTCCTCAACATAATGAAGTTATGTCACAATATTAATCTTAATTACTTTGTCAACACGGCCGACGTCAGAGCGGCGTTAACTATTTAAGACAGAGAGTCCGGTCGAACATTACCATCAAACTCATCCAACTGGGGACTCGATCAACCGCTGGAACAAGAACAAAACCTGAAAGTAATTATGTTCTTAACTACGCACTTTTAAAGTTCTTTGTTTTTGCTTGGAATCCGGACCTGTTGGTTTCGTTCATCTCGTCATTTAATTGTTTGTCGCTTTTCCCCGCTCAAGGTGAAATCATGATGAAGACACTGGTCTTGCTTGGATGCCTCCTGAGTCTCGCTCTGGCTCTTCCAGTAAGTGGACAAAACACGTTCTACTACATAGTGCTACTAATATATACTGCAGTATATAGTTGCTACTACTATATACTACAGTATATATAGTAGTAGCAACTATGTAGAAGCACTTTCTACTACATAGTGCTACTACTATATATACTGCAGTCATTTAGCAGACACGTTCATCCAAAGCCACACTGAATACGGACGTCATCAAGGAGCAGGTTGGGGTTAGGGCACCTTGCTCAAGAATGGCTCCGGGGAAGGGTATGGACATGGGGGATCGAACCCGGTACCTTTTGGCTGGGAGTCGAACAGCCTAGCCGCTGTTTGGGTGATGCCATATAACCAATATATTTTCACAGGTGGAGGAAGAGCACAAGCGAGTTGCTCGTTCGGATTCATCTAGCTCCGAATCCGACTCCGACTCTGACTCTGGGTCAAATGAGGTGGGTGGTGTCCTTAAGATTTGACCATTAAAAAAAAGCGTCTGACGTTGTCATTAAATGAACTAATGAACATCTTGTTCCTGCTGTTCCTTTGTTCCTGTACACAGTTACTTAAGCTTCTCTATCAACTCCTGAAC
>OMNO01038875.1:2304-13662 GCA_900303215.1 Trachyrincus scabrus | reverse complement strand
GGCGCCACGGTGTTGTTGTTGTTCTGGGTTATTTTTAGACGAGCGGTTATATAAGAGGACTAATATGGCGGAGGCAGTCTGACTGCAGCTCTCTGCCAGGAGAGCACAAGGCCTGGCCAGCATATTCATTTATATTGCAATATTTGTACTGAGTAGAATATATTCAAATGTAGAACGTTGCGATGTTGATTTGGTCGGTCAGATGAGAAATGTCTCGGACTGCCCTCAGCCGTGCTGTTTGGACGAGATGTCAAATGTAAGGTGTGACTTCCAGCTGCTGAATATTGCAGGAATATGGAAGAGCATTAAAACGTTCAATGATTTAAATACACGAGGCTGGCATGGTTAGATTAAGAGGAAGACATGCGCTACAGAAGGGTGGGGGTGGAGGCATGGATCAGCGTGGATCAGCGTGGATCAGCGTGGATCGCTGCAGAGCGATCCCTCTGGTGTCAGAGTCCCTGGATCGCCCGGTGTCCTTGTGAAGAGCAGAGAGGAACTTCTTGAGCCACGACACCGAGTGACAGAAGAGGTCCCCCCACCTCCCTCCCATGCAGAGCAAACTGAGACGCCCGTGACAACACCAGTCACATTTAGAACCACAATGTGATGGCAACCGTGTGTGTGTGTGTGTGTGTGTGTGTGTGTGTGTGTGTGTGTGAGAGAGAGAATGGCTGTGTGGGTTCTATTTTTTTATCTGTCATTATTGTGTGTGTGTGTGTGTGTGTGTGTGTGTGTGTGTGAGAATGGCTGTGTGGGTTCTATTTTTTTATCTGTCATTATTGTGTGTGTGTGTGTAGCACCTGTGAGTGGCAGAGACTGAGTGCATGCATTCCACATTTTAACAAATCCAAATTTGTCACAGTTGAAGGTGTTTGAAGGATCCCACACACAACTCCCTCTGTGCACTACAGACTCCTCTACAGGAGAATGGCACACAAGAGCTCACAAGAGCAGGTGCACAAACCTCTGCAACAAAGACTAAAAAGAAGGTCCTGTCCTATAGTATAGAAGATATATAAAGTAAGTATGAAACTAACATTGCAGGTAGTGTCAAGTGGTAAGACAGCATCAACTACAAACGCTACAAACACACCTAGAGCTTTCCACATGACACACACCTCGTCATGCAGTCGGACAACAAGCATAGTGGGAGTAGAAAGCAGTCCTGCTCCTCTGAACTTCAGCGAGGAGGATCCCAGGTTCCAACCAGCGACCCCTCCGGTTCCCAGTAGGGATGTTCAACCAGCGACCCCTCCGGTTCCCAGTAGGGATGTTCAACCAGCGACCACTCCGGTTCCCAGTAGGGATGTTCAACATTAGTAGTCGTTGCTGCACTTGCTAGTCAGCACCAGAAAGACTAGTCGGTTAATTGAATTCTGAGAAAAGCATTTCTGCCGAGATATGAATGGCAGAAGCCCACCATACATTGAATTACACCATTCTTTTAATAATATAATTAACTAATGTTAAACAACGTGTCGTTTCCCAAAACATCTAATCATGTATTAGGCAATTTCATTCAATCTGGTTCACAATGCTCCACAGCGCTCTTAAGCCCAGTCAGTACTGCGGTCAGGCACACTGCTGTTCACCATCAGTTGGTCTTTTCATGACTTTAAATACCCTGCTTTAATCAGAGAGGCCGAATAATAACCATGGACGTATGAACGAGCTCCCTGAAGGACTGAACTCTGAAGCTGCACACACACACTGAAGGACTGAACTCTGAAGCTGCACACACACTGAAGGACTGAACTCTGAAGCTGCACACACACTGAAGGACTGAACTCTGAAGCTGCACACACAAACACACACACTGAAGGACTGAACTCTGAAGCTGCACACACACACACTGAAGGACTGAACTCTGAAGCTGCACACACACACACACACTGAAGGACTGAACTCTGAAGCTGCACACACACACGCTGAAGGACTGAACTCATTGGCGTAGCGTCAATGAAACCACGATCCACCTGATTATATTCACTTAAGTCTTAACTTTCTTTACTGAGTTTGAGCAAAATCATTTTCTGGACCATGTTTGGCCTCTTAGATTGTAATGTGCTCAGTTTTGATCGATTTCTAGGCATTTTCTTTATTTTAGACTAGTCGCCTAGTCGTTCACAAAACGTCCGGTTGTTAGTCGTAGGGAACATCGCTAGTTACCAGACAACCTTCTCTACGTCCGGTCCCACCGTATCCTATTTCCACCGCGGTACACAGAACCGATACCAAGGACTGTTTGATCATATTCACGTGTGAACAGCGAGGACGCACAGGGAGAAGGGCACAGTGGTCGAGTTGAGAGAAGCTTGTGTTGGTGGTATTCTGAAGTAGCCTCGTTGAACAGACAGTCCCCCCTGTCTGTGTGAAAGTTTAACCTCATTAAAAACCAGAAGTAAGGCCCGGCTGAAAATAATAACAAGCAACGTTTATAATAACAACCCAATCTGAGACGGTTATTTTTCTGTCCTTAAATCTGGTGTGACTTTGAGACCTGTTTCTAGGAGCAATGTAAGCCAATGGAGGAGAGAAATAAACACTATTTTGGATGATCAAGTTTGAATCTACGGAGCGACTACTGAAGATATCTCTGTAATACCTGGAGTTACATCAAGGTAAGGTACCTACACGACCCAGAACTCTACCAGACTTTAAGGAGAGAACTCACATTGGGCCTACAGAGATTTCCTGTCCTTGAATTTCTATAAAAACCACTCTGCTACAAGGTTGTGATAAATAAAGGTATCATGATATAAAATGACTGTAATAGAAGGTCCATCATACAGGGTGCGTTTGTATGGCTGCATACTCGCTTCAAATAGGAGTCAAGTCTATTTTGTAAGCTGAGATTCTGTCTGTCACGGCCATGTGCCGCTGAAGGAGTAAAGCGGTTTTACCCAAACTAAATAATGCTTCTTCGGGGTGACGTGGATTTTACTACCAAAATGGTGCTCAGATCACTGGCTGCTAGAACGTGATGCTGACCATGTTTGTCCCTGACGGCTGAACACTCGGTGCCAGATCATCACGAGATACGGGGCACTCCAGTGTTATGACTGCAGAGATAAAAATACAACCTTCATGTGCCAGGCAGGCCGGGCTCCCGGGTAACCGTACCCATGGAGCACGCGGGCACACAACAAACACCTAGACCCAGAGCGCAGCTCCCTGGCTCCCACACCAGTCACACATATGCTCTAGTCGGCCTCTGTCTTCAGAGCTCCACAAAAGCCCCACTATTCCAGTCAGACCGCGCCAACCCACACAATGACCGTTAGAGGGGGGCCACAGCTGAGAGGTGTGAAGAACTGAAAGTCCGTCATCATCCTCTTCCTCCCCCTTAGACACTCTGGCTTCTTGTTCTGAGACACAGACGGACGCACGTGTCCACGGCTCGTCCGGGTCGCCCCCGTTCACTCTGGCCATGGCTGATCAACAAGCAAGGCTCAGACAGCGGGCCACAAATCAGCCCAAATAAAGCCCTCTGTCGGGGAAGAAAACAAGCCTCTTATTGTTCCAGCGAGGAGGTCTGCTCTGCTGTGTGACTAAGTCACAGGCAGGGCCTGTTCTCCATTATGCATCAAGACGCAGCAGGCTGGATCAAAGTTGGAGCTGATGTTACCTCAGGAGCGAGTACTCTGTGTGTGTGTGTGTGTGTGTGTGTGTGTGTGTGTGTGTGTGTGTGTGTGTAAAGGAATTCCCTTTTGTGTTGGCTGTGTCAACAATGTGCCCTGACTCATGATCAAACTATCCATCCAGACAGGAAGTGGTCTAATAGTAGCTGGCCCACGCATTGTTTTTCCTGCTACTCCTGGCCTCTCTACTCCTCCTCCTCTTCTTCTTTAGCTGGGATTCTCTGCCTTTACCCTTGACCTCCATCTCGGCCCTTTCATCTCCTTCCCTCGTTTGTCCAACCCACGCCTCAAACACAGTGGTCTAAAGCACTCCTTAGCATTTCTCTCCCATCTTCAGAGTGTGTGTGTGTGTGTGTGTGTGTGTCTCTCCTTTATATCGGTGTATCCATTTACCATTCCTTGGCTGCCTGCCTCCGCTGGCAGATTGAAGTGCTCTGTAATGTCGGGAACATCTCCCCATCAGTGGCTCTATGCTGGGGAGCCCGCCGTTTTGATCCGCCGCTCGTCCCCCTTTCATCACACGGGGGCCTTTATTTTGGAAATCTAGGTCAGCGCTATTATTTATTAACTGCCTCTTCGCCTGGGTTTTGCCCACTGCCCTGGTACAGCAGCAACGTGCCAAGCCCTCCCCTGCTGGAGAGCGTGTCTAACGACACCTTGTAAGGCATCCAGGAGAGTAGTAGTAGAGAGGGCCCCTTACCGTCATGTTTACAGCTCTTCTTGTTGATAACACTTCATCTGGAGGGCTATGAAGGCGTGTGCTTGAGCATACTGTAGTAGTGGACACGATAGCAGCGTTCCCGTATTGCAAATGAAGGAGTGCTGCGGTGTAAAATGAGCTTAAAAATATGTTTGATAAAGCTTAATAGTTAAAGACGTATAGAATGCTGAGTGACTCAACGAGGGCATGCTGTTAGTGAATGTAACAGTGAGAGAAAAACCATATGGTACCGCGATCGAGCCATAGGAAATAGAGTGGCTCATGTTACCACATTATATGAGGTGTGGACGTGATCTAGTCATAAGCCTGGACCTTATGAAGAGAGTTCGTCAGAAGAATGTTCCCAAAAACAAATGATGGGACAGACAACATCCTCCCGTTTGGTGGTTCTCGTCAGTTCCAGGCAACAACCGCGGTCCAAGGATGCAACAGTCTGTGTTGCATCACCTCGGATCCCTCTGTGATGTGATGTCTAGTGACATGTTTGGCCAATGGTTTACAATGAATAGCACTGGGTAACCTCAGTAAAAGGAAAATGAACGCAGGCAAAATTGGAAGCAGGTGATTATCTCAACGGGTGAGTAAGCGCAAACAGCCGGGACGCCAGTGTAATGACACACCGCGGCCAGGGCGGTAACTAACCATTCTCTTCATTGTCGTAAACTGGTGGGTTTTTTTCAGTTCCATTGATTAATCGTTCAGTCTGTAAAATGTCAGATATAATAGGAAACTAAAGTATTAATTTTATGACGATCTGAAACCAACAAAACCAACCAAAACCTTTCTGACTTCAAGATTTCCACTGTCGTTAGCGTAGAAAACGTAAGCGAAGAGCCCTGACCTTCGCCATGTCCTCGGCCCCGCCCAGAGGAAGCGGGGGGCGGTGGGCAGAGTGCCTCATCAGAGATTCCGGCCCCATCTCCAAGCGAGGTCGTTTTATCTCGGCGTACTCCACCTCCGATTGGCTGTTGGGCTCTGCCAGGTAGATGTGTTCATAGCGGATGTGCTGCTCCTGGCCTCTGTATGGGAGAAAGACGGGGGAGGTTAGAACAGGCTTTAAAGCTAGTATTATTATTAGGATTGTGCATATCAATACAGGCTATAAGGCAATGCCTCGCTTCGCGTGACATCAATAAAGGGGCATTATTGACAGAGGTTCCAAAATCAATGTTGTAAGAAAGCTGGAATTCAAACTTTTAAAAAGGAAACGTATGAAGGAAGGATTTACTCAGTGCCATATGAGCCAATCATTTGGAAGGGGGAAGACGGTCGTAGTCGTAGGTATAATCCAGGGAATCGGTCTGCTAACATTATTAAAATCAGTATCGATGAGACAGTATTGATCAAATGCCTGCCTCGGTCTGCATGGGAAAAAGCTGGCGTGTTTTGGTTTGAAGAGCCCAAAGTGACCGTAGCAGGCCGTCATCGGAGCAGAAACATGAAACGGGGACTGGATGGACTCTGGAAGGCAGAATGAGTGAGAAAGCAGAAGAGTGGAAACTGTGACTCACTCAAACGCTGCCGTCTAAACTAAAGTCTTAAATATAGTACCGAGCGGTGGGCTGAAGCAGCTCTTGCTACTGTTAGCCAGCTAAAGGACCTGTGTCTTCCCATTAGACCTGCAGTGGGAGCAATTGTGTCCATATGAAGAACCCCTAAAGACTAGCATTACTGAAGAGTAATAATGCCCCGGGCGGCGGGGTTATACCAACAATCAGAGCACCGCCATCACAGGAGGGCGGGGGAACTAGTTGGGTGTAACGTGATAAGACGTGGTGTACATCCAGTCCTGCTCTAAACTACATGATGCACTTGTTAAGTCACATGCACGGAAGTCACGAGCTCATCGGAGGGGAGGTGGCGTGGGCAGCCGTAAACGCTCGCATTTACTGTGAAGAAATGACAGCTAGCGAACGTTAACTTCAGAGGCTGCCGCGGATCAAGAAGGGCGCTCTGTTCTGTTTTCTCAAGCCCCGAGGCAGACGGGAGAATGTCAACCGCGCCGCTGCCAGCGTCAAAATGGAAGTGGCTGCTTAGCAGAAGAGGGAAAGCTGGGAAACACAACCATAATTGCTGGTCCAGGCCCACAAAAGACCTACTGTGTGGTTTCCCAACACGCCAAGAGGAGCACGGAGCCTGGCTCCGTCCAGCAGGGTGCCAGCGCCGCTTTGGGCGGTTAAGCGATGGGAGACTCTGGTCAAATAAGGACCCTCGCCCACAGACTAGACAGAGCAGTGCATACGTGCCATTGGGAACACGCAGTTCAGCAGGTGTCACGGACAGAGATTAGCTGGGAAGCTATTTCTGTGGAATAGGTTCAACAAAGCCGGGAAGAAAATAGGTGGCAAAAAAGATGAATGCCCAGATGGTGTGTGAAAAAGCGGCCACTCACACATACACACACTTCCTCGCGGTCATTCACTTACACGCTTCCCCTGATTTCCATAGAGGGTTGGCACTTACATAATCACATCATCAAGCTGTCTCTCCCTCCCTCCTCTCTCCCTCCTCTCCCTCTTTCCATTCCCAGTTCCCCCCTTCCTCGTTCTCGCTGTAGAGCGTGCAGCGTAATCTGATCCCTCAGGAGGATTTGTCAGGGTGAGGGGAGATGTGTGTGTGGACTGACTTTGTGAAATAATGGGCGGGGAGGGTAAAGATACGACAGCATCCAACAGCAGCTCTCCCTCCTTCTCACTGGTCCGGTATCAACGGAGCAGAGATCATGTGTGCCAGTTGCAGTGGCGTTAACGTGGAAGCGTTGCAGGGTTGCATACCTTTGCCAATGTTGCTGCTGTCCTCCAGAAGAGAGGCTGAGCAGCTGTGTACAGACACAGGGGAGGGCTGAAACTGGTTATTATTTGGGCTTAATTGTGGTTCATGGGGCAATCAAGTCAAGTTTGTTTCTATAGCTCTCCATCACAATTGCAGGCTCAAATGGTTTTGGGAAGAGAGTCGGACATGACCCTGATTTTGACGTGGATTATAATTTCTGAGCTACAAAAAAAAAGCAGTCTCTCACAGCACTGAACAATTTCATACCATCTTATAAGAAGCATTAAAAGCACTGCCTTCCCTTGGCCTTTATAATGCAGTTGTTCTTGATCTAACGATTATACTATAAGCACAATTTCCAAGGGCTCTGGTGTTTACATTTGGGTAATGGGTCTTTATTGAACCAAAAGCAGGCAAAGCCATTGCAATGGTGAAATATAGCCATACAGCTGCAAATAACCACTGTTTCAATTAATTCAGAAGCCTCCATCACACCAACCAGGACGATGATTCAGAAAGAAATAGACAAAAGGTGAGTGGTCTACTCTTCATTTTAACAACTAGTGGCATCAGTGTTAGTGCTAGTTGTACGTTTGTAAAGCAGAAAACAGATTGGATAACATCTTCCACTAGCTGAACACAGTGAAACAACAGACCAATACAGATTATTAATTGTAATACCTCAACAGAGCAGCTTATCCATGAAATAAGAAACTGACAGTATTATCCAGTACGTGATCACTGACTACAATAAAAATCAAAAGTGGGTCAAACTTCACTCAATAACACTGAACTATGATGGCTTGTAGCGTGCTAGACTAGTGTCTGAAGGCCACTGGTCTGATCCCAGACAGATGGGAACAGGTGGACATGGTGAGAGACAGACACTGCCTCAAGGCACCAAGTAAATTGAACAAATATGGACATTAAGGGGACTGCATTCCACTAAATTATTATGGTTTTATGACCTCTACCATGGCTTTTGGTGGACAATAGATCTTAGATAGTAGAGATCTTTACCGCATGGTACCAGCTCAACTCGACTCGATTTCTTTGGTTTTCCATTGGGAAAACGTTGTGGATGGTGCCTGGTACCGGATAGTACCTGGTACTGGATGGTACCTGGTACCGGATAGTACATGGTACTATGATTGGGCGATATTGAAATTCCCTTACTGATGATATTGCTTTAAGAAAAACGACTATATACAATATTATCGTCCAAAAAATGTCCGGGGTTTGAGGACCCCTGGGCTAGAACTATGCGTGCAGGAGAGAGAGCGAGAGAGAGAGAGCGAGAGAGCGCATTGACTCGCGGCTAGAGCAAGATCCATAACAAGTGTTGCATAATGATTGTAGCGGCAACAAGAAAATATTCTGTTATCGGGGCACGTCAGGACGGTTATCGTGGCCAATCAATATCGTGCTGCACGATAATATCTTCATATCGCCCAAGCCTACCTGGTACCGGATAGTACCTAAGGTTCCAAGTGAGCTGCGGCGATACCAGAAGGTGATGTGAAAACACAGCAGACTACTGATTGGTCAGAGAGAAACGTGACTAGAATCATCACTGCATCATCATTGCGTGACAAGGGACCTCCTGCACAAACCTGACATTTTTAAAATAAGGCTACCAGCGGCCACAATCATTTTTTCTCACTTGACTACTCGGCAATCCGTAATGGCTACCCGCAAAACAGTAGTAGAGTAGAGTTGAGCTGGTACTATCTTAATGGAAAAACGCCATTACATATACATCGCCTGTAGCACGGCATGCAATGTCATAACAGTAAAGGTAAACATAAAAGATTCATGACATCTGTTACAGCGGTCAACATGTATCATTTTAGTCGACAGCACAGTTCTCACATTGTTTTGTTGACTACGTTCTGTATGAGCCTGACAGAACCAATGTGTGCTGAATTATTGAAACGTACGTACAAGGACTGGCTGTCTTCTAAGAAAGGAAACAAAAGGTTTGTCCAGGCCAAAACTACGGCATTCAGAGTGAGTTACAGAGAACAGGGTGAGTTACAGAGAACGGGGCGAGCTTTTCAAATGTGCTTCTTAAGATCGGTGACAGAATTCATGAGGCCTGATGCTTGAAAACTACCCTCACATCTCACTCTAAAAACAGAAATTGGGTTAATCGCAAGCTAACCAACTTGAACCCATTCTTACATTTGACTATGGATGGGTATCGTTAAGATACTACCACTCTTATCCATATTGCTTATCGATCCATACTTTAACGGTACTCTTATCGGTTCTTTCAGAAGAGGAAAAGGACAAATAAAGAACAACACGTTAAGTGGGTCGTGTTGTAAGATCGCTCACGCCGCCTTACAGCCGCGCTTTCACTTCCAGCGCTGCTCAAAACCTTGGCGGGCATCACAGCGCCATCCATTACCCGTCATATGAAACACAGAACCTGAAATGTAATGTAGAACCGACAACGTCTGAGCTTATCAATACTACAGTCTTTAATCATTTTGCCCCGTTTCACCCCGGGTTTCGGTACCCATCCCTACATTTGACTCCTCGGGAAGAACAATGTCCTGTAGGGAGTGCCAGTGAGAAAACAGCAATGTCTCGCTGATAACTGAATGGCTAGCCAGTACCACGCTACCCAGTACCACACACACACGACCTAGTGTAAGGCTAGTGTCTACCACGCTACCCAGTACCACACACACACGACCTAGTGTAAGGCTAGTGTCTACCACGCTACCCAGTACCACACACACACGACCTAGTGTAAGGCTAGTGTCAGCCACCGGCAGAAAATCTGCACCCATCCATCACAACAAAAGACACAACGCCAACATAATCCCATCTGACGGACAGCCGAAGACCCGGCCAGCAAACACCAGTTGGACACACACTGTTATCGGGACGCTCCGCCATCTGCTGTCTGCCGTCCTGATGGCATTCCTGAGGCTAGGGTGGCATGGCTCATTATCTCCCCCTGAAGGAAGCACCGGTGCACACCTTCCATGAGAAAGGATAACAGGCTGCAGGTGGATTGCTAAAATGCACAGCAAACCAATGCATATGAGAGGAGAACGTAAACATTAACAGGGATGGACTTTGTTGACTTCCTAAGCATATGTACAATTCCATGCCAATCACATGGTGCGAACAAAATCGTTGTGGCCCATCTTCTGAGTCTAATGCAACATTGATGTCATGTGAATAAATAATGCATGGGCTCTCATCAAGATGCTTCTTAAAAAAGAGCATGACTATATGAATAATAAAGCACTTGGTGGGTACAAGACCTCCAGAGGGAAGGTCCTATACATACAACGCTGTGCCTGACTCACTCCATTACCCTGCCGTTTGACATGCATTACAGAGGAATGGCTTTCATGTGCCAATTACATAAGGATTACTCTGGGTCAACAGCTAGGAGTCTCAAATTTAACATGGCACAGAAAATAGAGCCCAGTATGGTAGTTTAGTTTCCTAGTTCTCTGTAATACCGTAAAACCAGAACCAGAACCAGAATGTAATAACAATAAACCAGAAATCATGCAAGCTCAATAAAGCTCACATGCATTATTTCATTTGTCCCTTTACTGGCCAAAAAGTACCTCAATTTGCAGAAGAATGTGTATAGTATAAATATATAAATTTTGTTTTTCATATTTCTGTACAGGTTTAAAATCCTCTGTGTAGAACAATACCGTCCCCTCAGCTCTAACAAAGAGCAACCAACAGCTCTACAAAGATGCAGACGCGTAGCTGGATAGGATGAACAGGACGGTGCCTACCTCTCGTTCCCGGGTTGGAACTCCGGGAGCAGGGAGGGCCGACGGCGGTGTGGCTGGGCCAGGTGAGAGCCGTAGTCCCTGGCATGAGAGTGGTAGTCGACCAGTCCCGCCTCCTGCAACACAAAGTCAGACGCATGAATCCAACCATTCCTCTTTACAGAAATCAGAGGGAAGTCCTCCAGAGAACGGGTTCCTAGTCAGAGTCTGTTTTGATTCCCTGCTTCGGGTGGTCTTTCCTTCTCGGCCCCTCGTCTCGCGCTCTCCTTTCAATTTCCTCAGAAGAAAAAAAAACCAAGCGAGCTAATCCACGTAGCTGCTACCGTGGCCGTGGCACCCGTTCCAGTCAGGTTGGAGGAATGCAGCCTGTCCAGCCTCATCTCCTGCTGAATGTGATGAGGGCCAGGGGAAGGATTAGCTGGAGGTCGGACATGGGGGGGGGGGG